>OZ018330.1:130707599-131010099 GCA_963969495.1 Ceratothoa steindachneri
GACTTTGTCTAGTCTTGACTTGAACATGGTCAACAGATTCACTGTTGACAACTTCCACTGGAAGTGCGTTCCACTTACCGCAGATACTGTAGGTGAAAAAGTTTCCACACAGATTGCGGTTGTAACGCTTCAGTTCAAGTTTGAAGCCGTGATTGCGCGTTCTGTTCTCACTCAGTGTGAAATATCCCGGTAGTCAACATTGTCGAACCCTCGAAGTATTTTGAAGACTTCGATGAGCTGACCACGCAGTCTACGGGTTTCCAGTGAGAACAGATCTAACTCCCTTAGTCTATCCTCATAACTTTTATGTCGGATAGAGGGAATCAGCTTGGTTGCCCTGGCTTGTAAGCGTTCCAATCTCGCGATGTCCTTTCGCAATGAAGGACTCCAAAATTGTACGGCATACTCCAGGTGCGGTCGGACAGTGAGTTGTACAGGCACAGTACAATCATCCTGGTTCCGATAACCAAAAACTGGCGCTTAATATAGCCTAGCATCCTTTGGGCCTTTTTCTCCGCCTCAATGCACTGTTTCGAGAACTTGAGGTCACTAGTGATTGTTACACCCAAGTCCTTCTCAGTGTCGGTGGATTCAATAGCAGTGCCCTTAAGGATATACTGAGATTGGGGGTTTCTGTGGCCGATATGCATCACTTTGCATTTGCCCACGTTAAAAGGCATTTGCCACGTGTCCGACCACTCCCCAATCTTCCCAAGATCTTCCTGCAGGCGGGCAGTATTTCCATCCTTTGCAACGTTCATACCAAGCTTGGTATCGTCGGCAAATTTGGAAATCTTCGCAACCATGTCACCGTCCATGTCGTTGACGTAGATGATAAATAGTAGTGGTCCCAGGACAGAACCTTGAGGCACCCCGCTAGTAACGGGCACCCACTCAGAAGACTGTCCATTTACCACCACCCGTTGCCGTCTGCCACTTAGCCAGTTCTCGATCCAGCCGGCTACCTTTCCGTCTATGCCAAGCGCTCGCACTTTCCGGAGAAGGCGGCAGTGTGGTACCTTATCAAAGGCTTTCTGAAAGTCTAGGTACACCACATCCACCGCCTTGTCCCGATCGTGCTCACTGAAAACGAAGTGGAAGAATTCCACAAGGTTCGTCAGGCATGACCGTTGCCTTCGGAAGCCGTGCTGGGAACTCCTCAGTAGCAGGTTTGACTCTAAATACGACGTCACTTTGTCCACCATGATGCTTTCCATGAGTTTACCGACTATCGAAGTCAGACTGATAGGTCGGTAGTTCGACGGTTGGTTACGGTCTCCTTTCTTGAAGATAGGAGTCACCTCCGCCTCACGCCAGTCTCTAGGAACGCATCCGGTCCGGATTGACATGTTAAAGATAGCGCACAGATGTCGTGATACTTCATCGCACACTTCCTTCAACACTTTAGGTAGAAACCCGTCCGGTCCAGGGGACTTATTCGTCTTTAGGTCAGCGATCTTTTTCTTTATTTCTCCTTCGGTGAAGTCCATTGCCTCCAGCTTTTCCCCCGAGTAGGAATCCGTCGGCTGGGGAATAGGACCACACTCTTCAGTAAACACTGAAGAGAAGTAGTCGTTGAGGAGGTTAGCATTTTCTGCATCTGAATGCTTTAATGTCCCCTCCTCATTCCTCAAAGGGCCAATCGTTCGACGGATTGGTTTACGGCTGTTCACATATCCAAAAAACTCCTTGGGATTCCCTTTACAGAGTCTCGCCACTCGGAGTTCCTCAGACCGCTTAGCCGCCCTTATGCTGGAGAGAGAGAGTGTGTTACATAGAGTTACATAGATACACAGATCACACGGGCCTTACGGCCCAGACTAAGGTGATCTGGCCTTAAATCTACTGCCACTTACACATAGAATAGTAGAAGTAAAGGATAGAAAAGTTTTAGGCTCTCCCCACCCTCCACTCCTTCCGGCAAAAGCCGTACATGAAATAATTTGCGAAAAGTACCTTGCAGGTGTAAGAAGACAGTACCTGAAGGAAATTTGCATTGAATAGTAATTAAATGAAATGAATATGAAAACCACTTACATAAACCTGAAAGAGTTATATTTTTGTAATATTATTTTATTTTGTAGCTTATGCTAAACAATTCCAATATTTGTTAAGTGTTTGTCTAATCTCATTTTAAATGAATCTATAGTTCTGCTGTCCACTACCTCGTTTGGCAAATTATTCCAATCATTAATAATCGAGTAAGTGAAGAAGTTTTTTATTACATCCATAGTGGCTCTTTTACCCTGAAGTTTTGAATCATGTCCACGGGTGGGACACTCCCCTGTCAGTGTGAACAAGTTATTGGCATTAACGTTGTTAAATCCTTTAAGTATTTTGAAGCACTCTATAAGCTGCCCCCTTAGTCTTCGTTTTCTGACGGAAAATAGATTGAGTTTTTTTAGCCTCTCGTGGTAAGGTTTGTTACGTACTGACGGGATAAGTTTTGTCGCTCTGTGTTGTACAGCTTCTAATTTATCTATGTCTTTTATTAAGTAAGGGGCCCAGAACTGTACAGCGTATTCGAGATGGGGCCTGACAATACTTTTATATAGTGGCATAATTATTTCCTCGCTTTTATAAGTAAAGTTTCTTTTTATAAATCCTAGTGCTGTGTTAGCTTTGTTTGCAGCAGCTGCGCATTGGTTTGATGTTTTTAAGTTTTCTGTAATTATTACTCCTAAATCTTTAACCTGCGGGGTTGTGTTTATTAAGCCGCCTTGCATTGTATAGGTGTATTTTTTGTTTTTTGTTCCGCACTGAAGGATTTGGCATTTGTCGATATTAAATGGCATTTGCCATTTCTCAGACCATTCGGTAATTTTATTTATATCAGCCTGCAGGCTAGCCCTGTCATCTTCGCATAGTACTGAGTTACCTATTTTCGTGTCATCTGCAAATTTAGATATGATATTATTTATTCCAACGTCTATGTCATTGATGTATATAGTAAATAAAATAGGCCCCAGGACTGATCCCTGGGGAACACCGCTGGTAACAGATACCCAGTCCGATTCCACGCCATTTATAATCACTCTCTGCTTCCTGTTTTTTAACCAGCTACTAATCCATCCGTATATATTACCGTTAATTCCTAGCGTACGCACTTTGTTCATGAGTTTCTGATGTGGAATTTTGTCAAATGCCTTTTTGAAATCTAGGTAAATTATATCTAATGATTTAGTATCGTTATATAGGTTGAAAAGGTTATGGTAAAAGTCAATTAGGTTTGTTAAGCACGATCTCTTAGACCTAAAACCATGCTGGCTATCACGTATAAGGTTATTGTTTTCGAGGAACTCTACTAGCTTGTCTCTAATGATCGTTTCGAGCAACTTTCCAACTATTGAGGTTAAGCTAATGGGTCTGTAATTACTGGCCTGGTTTTTACATCCCTTCTTAAAGATAGGTGTGACGTTAGCTTTCCTCCAATCATCAGGGACGACCCCATGCTCGAGAGAGAGAGAGAGAGAGAGAGAGAGAGAGAGAGAGAGAGAGAGAGAGAGAGAGAGAGAGAGAGAGAGAGAGAGAGAGAGAGAGGGGGGGGGGGAAATAGTGAAAACTAATTTTAACCGTTATATGAAAATAAATAAAGGAGTAGGATTCGAACCTGTGTTGCCCTGATTTGTAAATAACTTAAATCACATGACACGTGATATAATGGATGCATTTAAAGACCCCCAAAAATGAAAATTGGCATCACGACACTAAGGAAGACGACCATTGAAAGCTTAAAAAAGAAAATGTGAGATATAGAGACGGAGAAAAATAGTCAAAACTAATTTTAACCATTACAAATCAGGCCCGTGCCGAACTCTAACTAGAACACTTGTCTTGTCATTCACTGGATAAAGAAAAACCTAGATTCGTTATTCAAAAGGCTTCTTGAATCAACCTTTTTAGGGCTTGAGGATGGTGGCTCAGTCGATGAGCGTCGTGGTCACAATAGTGATGTACGTTTGAGGGCACAGGTTCGAATCCTACTCCTTTATTTATTTTCATATCCCAGTTAAAATTAGTTTTCACTATTTTTCTCCGTCTCTATATCTCTCATTTTCTTTCTTAAGCTTTCAATGGTCGTCTTCCTTAGTGTCGTGATGCCAATTTTCATTTCTTTGCGCCTTTAAATCCATCCATTATATCACGTGTCATGTGATTTAAGTTATATATATATATATATATATATATATATATATATATATATATGGAAGAATCTACCGTCTGGTGCTGGGTCACCACAGGGACCGTGTGTATATCAATGGGGGCTCCATGTGGCCGTCTCCCCAATCACCCCAAGACAACACGGATCCCTTTCGAGCAACCTTTTTTCCTCGTCTTGCATCGGTATCCGTCGGGAAAGTGAGGGGAACCAGGTACACTGTTTCCCCCCCCCCCCCCCCGCAAGCAGGACAATAGCGGGCAGACAAGGTCCAACGGGCCATGCCATCCCTTGGCCGCCTGCCTGTTTTCAAGGCAGTCCCCTGGGAAAGTAAAGGGGTACCTGGCGCTGATAAGAGTCGCCCAAGGGCGCTTCTTGAGAGGGGGGTGAGGGAAAGTCCCCAGTACCCTTTAAGATACCCGAGGGCGGCTCCGGCGGTAGTAAAGGGGTGTGTGTTTTGTTTTTTTCATCATCGGGCATGGTGACGGTATTGGTATCACGGGATGCATACGCTAATCACCACATGCAGTAGCCCGCTCTGCGAGTGGTGAACACAGGGCCGGAAAACTCCGCTGCCGCAATTTAGGATCACAACTCCCGTCCAGTGGCCAGGCAGCCTTTCGTAGACAGTGAAAGGAGAAAGGAAGGGTATGTGAGGAAGGTGAGGGTGGGGCTGAAGCAAGTTGTTAAAAACCCACAACCCTAAACTGGAGCTCAGGGGTGAGGGTAGGGGGCGTTGTCCCCCCCCCCCTCAGCCCCGATCATGGATAGTTGGGTGAGAGGAAGCTGGTCGGCATCTACCACTTGAAATAACAGGCAGACCAGAGAATGTTGCGCGAGAGGTTGTATGGAAAGTGAAGAAGCAGGGTAAGATGATAGGGTGTCAGAAAGGAGAAGAGGTTAAGCTGGGGCCGGACGGGGCGCCGAGTCCCGTCAGCACGGTGGACATGAAAGCAAATCGCCATGCCCCCAAAAGAGCAGAGCATCCGTGTGTAGTGTAACTTACGGAAGCCACACTGTGCGAAGGAAAGGGCCTCAGCCACCTAATTTTTCAATCAACTTGCACAACAGGAGGTTAGAGAGATTGGACGAAATCCGGGCAAGGTAGTGATTTCTCCTCGGTTTGCGAAAAGCGAGCACAGTAGCCATTTGCCCGGATTCTATGAAGATGCCCTCTTTCCGGATCCTGTTGAACAAATCTAAGAAAGGCCATGACCCACTCACCTTGGTGTTGAAGCATGGCATACGGGACATTGACCGGACAAGAAGCAGTGTCTGCTCATGAAGCGAGAGCGGAACGCAAATCACTCTGACCTAAACATCTGGAGGTATAGTCCATTTGTCGGCCTTCAGCAACATCACCAAGTGCATCAAATACAGAAGCAGCCTCCCAGCTGTATAATGTGTAGAAAGCGGTTGCCAATAAATCTGCCACGTACGCGGATTCTGAGCTTGCAGTGCGGGAGAGGAGTACTGTGAGAACTTGCCCCGAATCCTTTTGACTTTCTTTCACTAATCTGGAAGAGGGGTCTCTTCTCGTTAACTGAAGACACGTATGCCTGCCAGGAAAAGCGGCGGGTGTTCTTCGAAAACATAACTGAATCTAGCCTTAGCTCGACAAAATTCACCGACAGAGAAATCGTTCGGACAGCGCTTATATGGCATGTAAGCATAACGCTTTCTTCTGAACGCCGTTTCCCACTCGGCAGATCACCAAGGAAGCACTGGCGTGAAAAACGTCCAGATTTTTAGGATTAGTAGTTATGTCCGCGTCTATGAAGTTACCAGAGAAGAACTCAAGGGCTTCATCCACCGAACTTAACTCTTACACTGGGACAGAGAAATATCATTTCCTGAAATACGGAACACCCCGCCCGCTCCAAGTACCACCGAGTGGTCTTTTAGGTGGCAGCACCCCAGAAAAAAAATAGTTGAACGGGAAAATGAAACCATGGAGGTCATTGATCACCTCCCATCCAAAATTAGGCTGTGCATCTGGATAGCACAGGAAGAGATCAAGAAGGAAAAATGAAGCGGTTCTCGGGCAGCATGAGCAACCCCATCCACACTTAGGAGACCTATCTCCAGCTCGACGATCGGGTCGGCAAGGACTTGATCCCTGGTATTGATCGTGTAGTTCACCACAAACTTGGGGCCTACCGTTCAAATCCCCGAACAGTAGAAAGGTCCACGGAAACTGGGCCAAGACGCGGCGGAAACAATCGTATCGAAGTCGGCTGACGGTGGAATGTACTCGTACGTAACGATAGTATACCTTCTATCCATCTGTAGCAGCACTGACACTGCCTGACAGGAGACATTTATAACAAATAAACGGAAACATCATCCCCTGGTGGAAAGAGGTCCGAGTAAGACAAATCACTCATGAGGTGCTAAGCCTGCGGAGAGGAACTCAGCAACATCACCAACTGACTTAAACTTCTCGACTAAGAGATGTCGGAAATTTCCTCGGATGAGAACACCGGGCTCAATTCAAGCACCGTCGAGACAGACTCTCAAGCACCGACGGCCAGGAGAGAAAGATTTCAATGGGAAAGCAATCGCTTCATCGAGATCATCAAACGCCTCCCATTTTCGCGTTCCTGGAACCTGCAACGGACCATGTAGTTTCCCAAGGAGAAAAGGGCTTCACATCCAGCCTACGACACAGCGAAACACCGACTCATCAAAGCCGGCACCAGGTTCACTAAGTATGAAGGGGGCAGGGCAAAACGAAGAGAGCAGTACATCGGGTGTAAGTGGCTAACCCGAGGGACACTTTTTTTATCAACTAAAAATAAAGCGAAAACAATCTGTAAAAAAAATTTGGTGAAACCAGAGGAAGTGAAAATGTGAAACATACATAGCCGCAGTTCTTCCTACGGGCAATGGGGGAGGGGAGGGCATGTAATCCTCAAAGATGTCAGCTGCAACATTGTTGCCACTGACATCTGAAGGATTGCGTGCCTTCTCCGGCTAAGTCATTCCTAATTCTGTGGTAGGGTGACGGTGAAAACCTTGTCGGGAGGGGGCAAGGAGCCAACAGTCTCCAGAAGGGAATGGGAGGAGGCAAGTATCCGCAGCTCCATAAGGATTTATCATGAAGGAGCTGTGGGAACCTCTTTGAGGAGATCCTCACTGGAATTGCTGTACACACACATCGGAACGGCTCTAGGACGCGGAACACGAAGGAGGCGGTGTCACCGATTTATAATGCACATAACTGTTCGACTTTCCTTCTCTTACACTCTCTCTCTCTTCGCTTGATTCAGCCAGTATGCAACCAGTTGACTTGGAATTTGCACCTGATAATAATGTAATCACACACTTCCCTGTCCACAGTCTCTCAGTTTTCACCTCCTCTCTCCAGCTCCTAACATTCTCGATGTACTAAAACCAAATCAATCATACATATACAACCCATTCATACGCAAAACCTAGAATGCAAATTTGCATGGATGCAATTTCCTTATTCTTCATCAGAGTATGAGAGAAAAAAACCCAACGAATATTTAGTTACATTTTTTAGCAACAAGAAAAATATAAAGAAATAGAAGCTCCTTGATTTTTTCAATAGAACATAAGCAAGCAATCCATTGTCTCAAAATTGTTGGAGCATTGCGACAGTGGACGAGGAGGGAAGATCAGCGAATGGCGATTGGGATGAAATTTCTGAAGATTCCAAACGGATCCCAATTAGAGCTAGATTCGGAGCGGACTGAAGAAGCGTCACTATCCAAGTCCCTGCGGAAAAAAGAAAAGGAAATCGCTGAGTCGAGAATGGGAAAAGTAGCGGCGAGTTCACCTGATCCCTTCTGCTCACCAATTATTCGTTTCCACTTCTCCCATCTCTCTAAATCCAAGCGAAAAAGAGGAGCTAATGAGGCCATCGGAATAGATGACACAAGCCTTTTCAAGACGTGCCCCGGGTCGACGGTCACACCTGGAGGAGTGGTACGCCCTCCACGCCCTAAAAATCTGAAACTAAATTGAGACTACCTGGAATTTATTCCATCTAGACATCTCAAATCCCACCACCCCTTTCGTCACTCTCTTTACAAGCCGGGGACTAATTTGAAGGCTAGTCGCCGACCAGTTTTCGTCCACTCATTTCTAGTCGGGATCGACTGGTTCAACCCATCCTTCTTGGCTCCGGTAAAGGGGAAGGGGGGTCATAACATGCTTTCTCAAACCCTTTTCTCTTTAACTGCCCTTTCTTTTCTATTAATATACCCTACAAGTAGGTATCATGTGTAGCATGCTACAGCTGACATCTGGGGATGTCGTGCCCTTCCTGCCACAACTAAGGTCTGCAGATGCTTTCCCTACCAGGCTCAAGGATGGTCTGCAGCTATAGTGTTTGGACAAAATAATGAAAGCACTATTTTAATTATCCAATCATTTAAAAAATAGAGTTCGCGCTCCAATAGCATAACTTGAATACGTCGAGGAATTGATTCATACACCTTTCGGAATGTATGAAGAGGAATTTTAGCCGAATCTCAGAGAAAACCCAGGTCCCTCTTTTCAGGAAAGCTGGTGGTGGGAATCCCTTGATTAGTTGCTGCTCAAATTGACACATAAATGCTCGAATGTATTAAAATATGGCGATTGCGGGGAAAAGGCAAGGGTCCATTATCATTTTTGAGGCAATTCAAATCAAAGATAACGATTCTACTGGCCTGAATGGGTATATTATTATCCTCTTTGAAGAAGGGGCTACCAGTTTCCCACTGCACCAAGTCAACAAAATATCGATATTTTTTTTCGTGCTTATCTCGCGAATGCCTTCAAGGGCATAAGCCACCGTGATTTAGCATTTCAACCTAGTGCTAGGCTACTTTAAAATCAACAAAACCAAATTAAAGGAAAAACGAATACAAAAAATAAAAGCTAAAGAAAAACAAAGAAGGAAGTATGCTACGGCACCAGGACATGTGACCGAGACCAAAGAGAGCCAAATAAAATAAAGGTGGTCAGCCTCCTCCAAAAAGTCAGATAATCCAAAAGCCTGTGTACACAACTCGTCTCGAGTACAAGGGGCAAGTGGTAGCGACCGCGCCGTTAGGTAACGTGCGTCAAGATCACCCAGACTGTGCCCAACAGTCTGGGGAACAACGCAGTCAACGTAGTAAGATGCAAGGGAACGCTCCATCAAATGGCGATGCGTCCCGCGAGTATGCCCAATTCGAAGACGCCAGAAAGCGACCTAAAGCCGTCGCGGGATTGGTCGCGGCGTAATGGGAGGGAACTTTAAATTCCCCTCGGCCGTCTCCCATCTAATTTGACAAGCAACCCGGATTCCTGCCATGTAATCGTTATGAGGAAGAGCGAAACGCTGTCTTGGTCGTCCAGTCCTCGCAGACTTCTAGGAGTCCTCATTCCCACATGTCGAGTAACCCAGCACGAGATAATCTCGATATCCACCCGGTTCGCCGAAACCGTGGCGTCACGGATACCACGAACTAGGTTGTGTGGAGATTCCAATACCACGAGAGCATACTTATCGTCCCTATCATGTTGAACAAGGCTAACAAAAAAAGCCATACCTTGCTCACTCTTAGTTATTTATTTATGATTCATAGCCTTTTTTGCCCTATAGGCTCATCTTGGCTTAAGTTGGTAATAAAAACTAAGGTTAAAAATACGAAAAGCCGGCAAAAGAGTCAAATAATGTGGACATAGAGATTATCAGTTCCATTAAAAGATTAAAAATAAAGGGCAATAATATGCGATTAGTTAAAGTCTTTCATGTAAAATATGGATGTACAAGGTTTGGAAAAAACTAAGAGTAAAATATGATTAAAATGTAGTGCAGTAGGGCAGTAACTAAGGTATTCAATTTTGGAAGAAAGGCCAGCATCTTCCAGGAATCTTACTAAGTTGGGCATGACATGGGTTGAATCTCCGAGAATAGAAGTAAAGGTGAGGTGAAGACCGAAGTATTTCTTTCGATGGGCAGAGTATTGCGGGCATGTGAGCAAGATGCGTGGCACTGAGATGCGAGAATGACACGTCTGGCAAGATGGTGGTTCCTCGCTAGCCATTAAGTGTCGTGGGTGAGGCGACAGTGGCTGTTTCGCAGGCGGCACAGCATAACTTCATGCCATCTGGTGAGGGAGTAGGATGATGGCCACGGGGAAGCATTTTTCTTAAGTTGGAGTAGGTGAGGGTGACCATAAGAGTTCCAATGTCGCGCCCATTCTTCTCTGACCAATTTACGGATGAGAGGGATGTAGTCTCGGTGAAATATGGGCGGTTCAGGTATGGAGGGCGGCCTTCTTACTTGCCTAGATGTTTGAGTGTCCAGGCAGCCAGCAGAACAATATGGAGTAAGAGCGTCCAGTCAAGAGGTGTATGATTTCCAGCATCTCCATGGGTACAGGGTGTCGAGGGAACAATCACTGAAGGGAAGTCAGCGCGCTCAGTCTGAAAATATGGTATATAGCCCAAGAGAATAGGACCGAGAGCACGCACGGCTAATTTGATGGCCACGAGCTGTGCTGAGAAGACAGATGCTGTAGGGGGTAGGGTGGAGCGTAAGGTGCGAGAGGGAAGGACCGCGGCACATCCAGTCCCTGCATCAGTTTTCGACCCGTCGGTATAAATAGGTGTTTCACCGAGGTGAGTGTTTGTATGCTCTTGGAACATGGCGCGTTGAGCTGCGGTTGGTATATCATGCTTGGGGCCTCTCAGGAAAGGTTCGCAAAACTGAGCACTCCTGCGAGTCCACGGGGGTAGCGTAGGTGGTCTTTCCAGAGCAACAGAGGCGTGTCTAAGCTCGAGTTTTTATAGAAGTTGTGCTATATGTAGGGTGTATGAATAGAAGGTAAGAGGGTGAAACTCTGGCGGAGGGGTCGTGGAGCAGAGAATTCGAGCGGGTTTAGAGCGCATACGGAGGGATCTGATGTGGAATCGGAAGAAATATTCATCACGGCGAGATGAGAGGGATTGTTTCCCCCTTGTGGTAGCCCATCTGGCGACTGCCTACTTGGGGATAAGTCGCCGTACACATCAGCCTACTATTAGGCTATATTAAAAAACAAATAACAATATCTAAATAACATATAACAACGATAAAAAGGACAGCATCCTCCAAAAACTCGTAAAGTCCACAAGTCGGTGTGTACGAACCCGTCCCGAGTACAAGGGACAAGCGAGAGCGACCCTGCTCGTCCTGGTACCGGGACAAGTAACGAGCGCTAAGATCACGCAGACTGGGACTCAACAAGAATGTGCCGAAGTCTTTAATTTATGGTGCAGACGAGCGCTCCATCAAATGTCGCTGCGCCCCGCGAGTGTGTCCAATTCGGAGACAACAGAAAGCAATTTGAAGCCGTCGCGGCATTTGAGGATAGGTACATGGGAACAGTCGTGGCGCAATGGCACGCAACTTTAAGTTCCCCTCGATAATCTCCCATCTTCTTTGCTAAGCAGCTCGCATTCCTGTCATGTAATTGGTGTGCGGAAGAGCGAAACGCTGGTTTAGTCGCCCAGTCCTCGCGGACTCTTTGGCGCGCCAATTCCTACATGTCCAAGAACCCAGCAAAGATAATCATGACATCTGCCCGGCTCACCAAAACCGTGGCATCAGTGGCTATATAAATCACAATCCGGTCTCCGAATAGGGCACGTCACGTTATCTCCCGAACCGAGCGGTATATTGCAACCAGCTCGGTCGTGAAGACAGACGCAGCGCCTGCCAGAGCCCCTCTTAGGACTTGGAGCCATCCGTATACACTGGCACGGTTCCAGCATTACACGAAGTGTGCTTCAAAAAGGTCGAACGCAATACACCCGGCGCTTTAGAGGCTTTGGGAGCAGAGGCGTGGAGACAAATAGGGTGGCGCCCTGGGCCTTGGTAGAACCAGGGTGACCACTGGCCTGGGAGCTATATCTAGCTCTCGAAGGAGTTTCCTAGCCCTAAACCAAAATGGCTTAGGGTATGATTGGCGTCTCTCGGCGGCATTGGCACCGTTAAGATAAGCTGCGGATGCAGTGAGAGCTGTGGCGACTGAGGAAGGCGCAGGGCTCGCGCGTACGGGCGAATAATGCACTGTGCACGGCGCAGAGCGAGTGGCATCAACCGAGCATCGACAAGTACTCTCAATGGGGAAAGTGCGGAAGGCAACGGTCGCCAGGCGAAGGCTGGTGTGCTGGATCGAGTCCACCTTCTGCAATACACACTACTTCGGATGCATAAAACTCACATCCGTAGTCGAACTTCGAACGAACAAAGGATCGATAAAAAAAGTTAAGCAGTAGCCCTATCAGCACCCCTGACGCTGGACGTCACGGAACGAAGAATATCCATGGCGCGGGTACAAGAGACACTAAGAGTGCGAATATGAGCATCCCAGGTGAGGCGTCTGTAAAATACAAGACCTAGGAAAAGGTGCACCAATTCCAAACGCACCCCAGTGATAAACAAATCTGGGTCATGGTAGAGCCGTGGATGGCGGCAGAGGTGCGTCACCTTAGTCTTGGCAAAGGAAAACCGAAGCCAGTGCGCTTTGGCGTAACGAGAGACGCAGTTCAATGCCTGTTGGAGTCGACGCTCCATAGTTGGCAACTGTACCGCGGCAAAAGAGATCGAAAGGTCGTCCACGTAGAGCGTAACGAGAACATCTTCCTGCAGCACCGAGGTGATGCCGTTGATGCTCAGGACACTTCCCTGCTCCATTGAACCGAAGAAGTTCCCCCCCCCCCCCACCCGTACGCGGAATCGACGATTTCGAAAAAATTCAGATATAAAGATTTGGAAGCGTCCCCTCACCCCCATCGTGTGGAGTCTCCATGATCGAAAAACACCGTGGCGTAGTGCTGTCTACGAAGAAAGGCCTCGCAGACGGCATTTTCCAGTCGGAGCAGAGCATCCGACGTGGAATTGAACTTGCGGAAGTCGCACTGCGCAGAAGACAGATGGCCTCCCTGTTCAGAAAAAATAGCTAATCTAACATTTACCAGTTTTCTCTACTAACTTGCACATGCAGGAGGTTAGAGAGATTGGGCGGAAACCGGCCGGGGTAGAGTGATCTTTTCCCGGTTTGCGAAAAGCGAGCACAGTAGCGATTCGCCAGGAATCTGGGAGGAGCCCCCTCCCCCCAGATCCTGTTGAACAAATCTAAGAGAAAGGCCATGCCTCGCTCACCCAGGTATCGAAGCACAGCGTATGGAACATTGTCTGGACCAAGGGCGGTGTCCGCCCACGAAGCAAGAGCGGAACGCAACTCACTCAAAGTAAACCTGTCGTTCAAGGGTTCTCCGCCTTTGGAGGTAAAGTTCAGTCGGCTGCCTTCCGCGACATATCGACGCTCATTGAATGCTGGTGGAAAAGCATCCGGGCTAGAGAATGCGGTCACGAAGGATTCCGCCACGGACGCGGGATTCGAGATTGCCATCTCATTCTTCTGGATAACGGGAGGGGGGGGGATCCTGCTTTTGAAAACCTTCCCCGAATCCTTTTGATTCGCTTCCACAACTCTCCTAGATTGGCCTTCCCGTTAATAGAAGACACGTATGCTCGCCAAGAGCGGCGGGCGTGCTTCAAAATATACCGGAACCAAGCCCTAGCTCCCGAAATTCACCGGCAGAGTGAAGTAGTTCGGACGGCGCTTAGAGCGCATGGAGGCATAACGATTCTGTTTGAGGGCCGTCTCACAATCGGCTGACTACAACGGTAGCGGTCGGCGTGCAAAACTGCCAGACGTTCTAAGAATAGTAGTTACGCCCACGGCGATTAGGTTGCCGGATAACTCAACGGCCCCATCTACTGACCTAAACTCCTCGACTAAGATAGGGAAATCAGTCATTTATTGAAATTCTGACCTCCGCGCACGCGCCAAGCACTACCGGGACGGGATCTCGGGCGGCAGCGGACCAGAAAATGATATTTGAATGGGAAATTGATCACTAAAATGGTGATCATCGACCACCCCCCCAACCAAAATTAGGGTGTGCTTCCGGATAGCACAAAGATAGATCGAGGCAGGGAAATGAGGCGGTTCTTTAGGACACCTATCGATATGCTGGTCGATCAGGTGGATAAAGACTTGACCCCTGGGATTAATCGAGTAGTCTCCCCAGAGGGGGAGGGGGGTACTCTACCGTTCAGATCTCCGAGCAAAAGAAAGGACCTCGGCAATCGTGCCACGACGCGGCGGAAGTCCCCGGCGTCGAAGTCAGCTGACGGTGGAATGTACGCGGAAATAATACGAGTAGTATACCTCCTATCCAGGTGCAGCTGCACAGCTACTGCCTGAAAGGAGGTATCTAAAACTAAGAAAAAAAACGGAGACATCCTCTCGCCCGGTCCCCATCTCGTGGTGGTGGGGTCGCACAACCATTATACCCCGGGAGGGTAGGGAGGGGGCATGCGCCCAGCATGGTCTCCTGCAAAAAGATAGCTAACGGAGAACGGGAGGAGATGAGCCTCCGCAGCTCCTCCCAGTTGACCCGGAGTCCGCGGCAATTCCAATAAGGAAAATGCCCACCAGGCCTAGCTCGGAGTAGATGCGGGGGCCCTCTTCAAAGAGAAGACCCTCACGGTAATGGCCGTACGCTTCTCGGAGGCAGAACTCCTGGCGCGGTTGGCCGGACAATGCGTTGTCGCCTTCGAGGAATTATCGTGTCCGCGCCACCCAGCCTACCAGTGTGTGTGGGAGAAGGAGCCGAAGCTCCTTTAGTGTGTCCTCCTTTTGGAGGGGGGGGGCAGCTTTAGGAACCCTGGAAGATGGCTTCACGACCATCTTCAGGGTTGTTGCCTCCTCGAGCTAACGACTCGGTGGAGGCGCGCGGCCGTTTCGCCTTACGGGAAACGGTCACGATGGGAGCACTGTTTTTAACCGGGGCTGGGTGTGAACCCTTTGTGCCGTCAGCTTTACTAGGCGAGCGCCGAGGTAGGTAGAACCAGCAGAAGGGTTCCCAATGCGCGCCGAAACGACCATGCTCGTAGGCCGGGAGGGTGTCTTTCCTAAGATTGAGGTTTAGGCAGCGCCAGGACATACTCCTAAACCTCGCGAAATGAAAGACGATCCTGGGCCTGAACGGCCAAGATTTCCTTCGCAAGAAGTTACGCACCACATTGCTTCGAAGAAGCAGGTTGCAACTTTCCGTAGTTGACACACTTGGACACACAAGATTTGGACTTATCGTGTGAAGCCTTGGATCAACTTACACAGACTTCGGGTAACCCCGACGTTGCGCGTCTACAAGAGCGATTAGTATGGCTGAAGCGTTGACAGCAGTAGTACATCCGCGGCAGTGCCACGAATATGCGGTAGCGATACCAACCGGCACGCACCGACTCAGGGAGCTTGTCACAGTCGAACGTGACAATCATGTTGCCCTTAGCCAACATTCTACCATCAGTGGAGCTAATAACAAGGAAGTGTTTGAAGCCAGCAGGCTCGAAAACGCCAGGTAGCCTTTAAATGAAGGGCCCTGACGTAATCGAGGCTCCGCTCAGCGCACTTTTGGTCTTAGTCTGGGGCTCCCCACCCAGGGGAGCAACAGGGCCGGACGTGCCGATCTTGGCTTGATTGCTTACCGAAACAGCAGCAGACCCGCCCGCCCGTCCCCGTGGCTCTCGTGGAAGGAGAGGAGCTCAGAGACTTTTGTCTTCTTTTCTTTTTAGGAGAGGAGGGAGGATAATGAACCTGCTTTTCACCTAGGCCAGATGGACCGTCCTCAGCAAGATCCTTCTACGAAATGGAGATCTTGGCTGTCACAGGAGCAGCAGCCGGGGAAGAAGATTCCTCCTCTCTTCGTAAGGCTTCGGGGGCCCGAGCTGTCTGAGAAAGACCCTGCACATGGGCGGACTCGGGTTCAGTGCTTAGCACCGAGCCCGTGTTCGACCCCGTGGAAGGTCCTAGCATCTGCGGCTGGGTCACCTCAGGGACCATGTCTATCTCAGGGGGGCCTCTATGTGGCCACCCCACCCCGAGACATCACAGATTCCATTCCAGGTTCCTTTTTCACCAAATTCCGGGTTAAAGGAAACTGGTCGGTATCTACCCTGTAAAATTAGAAAAGAGGCTAAACTGAGACCAGAAAGGGCGCTGAGTTCCGTCAGCATGGCGGCCAGGAAGGCAAATCGGCGTGCCCCGTAATCTAGAGTTGCAGCATGTTATACGGGAAATCGTCCGGGCCAATGGCGGTATCAATGCATGAAGCGTAAACATCATTGAAGGCTTATCTGGCTCTGAAGGTCAAGTCCAGTGGAAGGCCTTCAGCAAGCCCACATCGTGGCTAGAAAATGAGCAGGAGGAATTCATGAGTAACTCGGTCACGAAAAAGGATCGGTCCAAGATTGCTATCCTTCTCAAAGATGGTAAGGGGGTCCTGCAACCAGTTCTCGGGCAAAATCAGGCTGTGCGTCCAGAGAGCACAGGCATGGATCGAGGCAAGAAAAGAAAGCGTTTCTCGGACAGAGATAACTGAATTCTTTCACATTAAAGACACTCCTCTCCAGCTCTTGTATCAGGTGCGCCAACAGCAGACATCTGGGATTAGTCGTGTATTTCCTCTAGAGGGGGCATCTAGTCTACCGTTTAAATCCCCGAGGAGAACAAAGGGCTTATGCAAATGTGCTACAACGTAGCGGAATTAAGCCACATCGACGTCGGCTGATAGTGAAATATATACGAAACGACAGTACCTCCTATCCAGGTATAGCTTCACTTCAACTCCCTGAAATGAAGTATTTAAAGCCAAAGAGAGGACGGAGACAATGTAGGGTGTAAATTTTGAACAGCCTACTCAGTCCCCATCATATGGTGGTGGGGTTCAAAATGCTCAATTCTAGGGAAGGTGGGGGGAGGCGATGTGCCCAACATGGTCTCCTACAGACAAAGCTAAATGGGAACGAGAGGAGAGGAGACGAGCCTCTGCACCTCCTCACAATTAGCCTGGAGTCCACGACCATTCCACTGAAGGAAATATCCCTCCAGATCAATATTGAAGGAGCTGTCGTGGTCTTCCGGGAGGTGCAAAATCTTACCGGGATGACTGTAGCCTCCCCGTTGCCCGCGGAAATCCCTATTGCCTTAGAAGGCGTCCTGAGGGCGGAGTGGCTCGAAGTGCAAGTCTTTAGCTCTTGCTGCCTCGAGTTTTATGACTGGAAGGGTGGGTTGGGGGTAGATCGTTCTTTGGAGGGGCTCGGCAAGGAAGGGATAGGGAGCCGCAACTACGCTGTTGCTACCATCCTTTTGGGTGTCACACTTTAAATAAGCCTCGAGGAAGACTTCAACACAATCTGCAGGGGTTTTGTCTCCTGTGAGTTTAATGAGTCTTTGTAGGCTTGCGGCTGCCTCACCTTTTGGAAATGGGGTTCAGGGATACTGGTTTTATTCAGGGCGGAAAAATGCACGATCCGCTGCAGTTTCTATCAAGGTGGCATCGGGAAAAGGGGGAGGTAAAACCCACATACGGGTTCCTATTGAACACGGTGGCTACAGCGCTCGTAGGTTTGCGTAGGGGTCAAGAGGGTGCTCTTTTAAACTTGAGCGGTAGAAAGTCGCAGCTTGCATTGAGACAGGATAGGATTGGCCTCAGAAAAGGTAGTTTATTCTACCTCGATAAAATGATGGACGGGTTTAATACTTAATAGAGCATAGTTTTCATGTCGTTAATGCGCGTCGACAAGTTGAAGATTTGTGTGGCTTGTAAAAGGCACATAACCTAAGAACCCTTTTTTATGAACTTAATTGAATAGTAAATATGTGTACTTTTTTGTGGGTTAAATGGTATATGGGTGTATATAAGGAAATCTACTGCAGATATATAAACGTGCCTACCTGTTTATTGTCGCATTTTCTGTTTCTAAGGTAAAAATTAAATGAATGTAGTTTAATCATAGCTGGGCGGGACTTTAACTTTTTCAGATGTGTGACTGTGACTTGGCGACTCTTAACAGAAACATGCTTTTATAAGGCAGAAAAACACATATATAAAACACCCGCGGCAATTTCTTTCAATAAAGTCATCTTTGTTCCTGCTCAAAGTCGCGGAAAATTGGCGGTGCAACTTTGCTTAGTCCGACTTTTTCAAAACGTTTGCGACTTTCAACTTCGAAATTCATAGTGCGGCAAAGTCGCAACTCGTTGCCGCAAAGCTCAGCTCTGGTCGTTTTACATCGCCTCTAACTGGCGTTGATGCTACCACATACATTATGTCATTATTAAGGGCCAATGACAGGGAGGACATTAGATTGGTGCTTAATAGGACACAAATGAATGGGAAGTTGCGGAAACCTTTTTCGGACATTGATACGGGGTGGTCATACCCACAAGTGCTGATGATACTAATATTGGTTATAATGGATCCACATCCACGCACCTAGTGATGCCGTAAGTAAGGTTGATATCAAAATTTCCTTTCTCAATCTCCATCTGAAGTTTGTAAAATTGATCACTTGAAATGTTCCATCCACCTGTAAAGACAATGCTGTGAATATGTTTGAAGCCAATGTCTTAAATAACCATGCTCCCTCAGACTTCATTCATTACACTACATAGAAGTGATGATCGTTACTTTTCCCCTATAATGGTAGAGAGGAAATATGCTAGCTAATACCACCACTCTTTGGGTGAGTTACAGGAAGTGAACAAATAAAGTTAACGAATTGGAGCAAGTTGGCTGGTGTAGATGATACCAGGGCTAAAATATTCGAGTCTTTTGGAGGAAAAAAATGGTATTGGACAATGAGGAAAAATTGTCTGACTGACGATGGAAAAGTGGAGATAGCAGGTCTGAAAAGTTATGCGCGAAAAGGTAAAGGGTACAAATTCATCAGAGAATGCTTAAAAAAAGATTATGGGAGGATAGTGTAGAAAATAGCAGTGGAGGTGAACAATGAAGCTTTACACCTGGGAGAGGTTATCTACACTTATTGGAGATAGGAAGAGGATATGACCGAGCTAATGGGACTGCAGTGTAGGATGTTGAGGGCATATCATATTGGTTTCCATTTGATGGAAATACTGTCGCCATACTGGTGACAATATGGCGGTGTGAGTAGATAGGGAGTTGAAAGGGTAGTTTAGTCGAGATTTGGGGGTGCATCAAGGGTGTGTAATATTACTAAGTGTTCATGGATAGTGCAAGGAAAGAAATATACAGGGAAATTGGCAGGAAAATTGTAACTGTTGAAGGGGTAATGAAGACCTTACTGTGTGTGGATGACATATTGCAGGTGAGGGAAAGAGTGTGAGCTGATCTCAATAACTGAAACGCTTGCCAGTGTCTGAAGAGAGTGGTCTGAGAGTGAATGTGGAAAAGATTATGTCCTAAGAGGCTATGTTAGTCATGAAGCCTACTGAGATAAGACCAAGTTTGAACTAATGAAAGCTTTATCCTCAAATAATTCCCAAGCCAGGTTTATGAAGCATACGGTAAGCTTCCTACTAATCTCAAATTATCTTTCATTACTACTTCACTGCTCATTTTCCCGTTCATTCTATAAACAGAATGCGAGTGTCTATCGGGTAAGGAGGGAGGAGTGGGAGTGATCACACATTTTAGCTTGTTTAGGAATTTCATCTCATGAGTCCTCACGAAGCAGTGAAGAGATAACTGGGCAGTGAAGAGATAACTGGATGTTAGCATTACATAAAAGAGTCTCCCTTGGCCAACGTACTGAGGTCCTGCAAATCGGCCAACTTGGGGCATTTATGAATTAAAATGGAAGCGGCTTTTATGGTCAAATAGGGCGCCTTGCTGACTAGAAGAATGTTAAGGTGATTAAAGTGTCCACCATTGACGAGTTCCTCAATCTTCTTATCACCAATCTGGTAAGAAAAAAATATAAATCAATGCAATGTAAGTGAACTAAAAAGTTCTATTTTTGAATAATTGAGTGACAACAAAAAGTGAAGGAGATGTAAGGTGAGGAGGACAAAAGGCATTCTATACTGTGGGACTCAGAATGCAGACACAAAGAGGATATTCAAAAGTGCAGTTGGAAACCTCAAAATTGAGTGAAAGAAGGCAGTTTCTCGGCTGCTTATTGTCAACTAATTTTGGAGCCAAGCATATACTTTAAAACAAATGGACACAAAAATATATACATACGTCTCCAATGTTGACTATGTCGACCTTGGTAAGTCGATTGGAGCTGCAGAGGATGAGATCGATGTAGGAAGAAGGCAGGGTAACTCGCAGCTTCACCATCTCCAATTTTCGGAGGGCTCGTAGCCGTATGCCCTCCAGCGCCTGTCGGGATACTGGTGAACTCATTGTCGCCGAAGCGGAAAATACAATACTCAGCCAAACCTCCCAAAGTGGATGGAAGGGGACATACAATAGTGGACACTTAGGTTTCCATCACAAAAATTGCAGTAGCTTCCAACCAAATAATGGCAAGTAAATTACAGATGTAAAATTTGAATGGCCATAGGTTATACAAGAAAATTGTACATGTTAGGATGGATTAAACTGCAAGTTACATGCAAAATACTTTTATCTTTGCGACAACCAACTAATTTAGGGTAGTAACTTACTCCCATGAATTCTTAGCAGTTTCAGACATTACCTTGTCAAGTTCTGAGTAGCGAACATGCCTAGGGGACCGACTAGACCTGCCTATATCCAGGAGGTAATTGTTATGCTATGTCACAAGGATCATCTCTCCATCAGAGCCATAGCTGAAAGGGCTAAACGCTCCAAGTTCATACATAATATTATATCATGTAATGATACCACAGGTTCCTATCTCAAAAAAAAAGACTGATACAGACAGCAGCCAGGATTTCTCAAGAAATAAATGAAACTACAATCCGTTAAAACAGACTAATAGGGGGGCTTGGGTGTCCGTTTTAGCTGAATGTCCAGTTTAACTTATGATAGGTATTGTGCTGAACATAATACACAGTAATAAAATAACCAAAAATGCAATGTAAACATCATATCTATTTTATAAAATTATTTAAAATGTAAAAATATAAAAGTAAATACTGTAAATTGCCAATTTCATTTTATGAAACCTGTTTGGTTTTTTTTAGCACACTTTCTCCACTGACTCACCAGCCTCTCTTCCTATTAAGTTCCAGTAGCTGGTTCACATGTTTCTCCTTTTGGTTATTAGTTTCTCTTGAAGCCATGGTAGTAAAAAAATATAGCGATGAAAATCAGTAATCACTAAACTAGGGTACATACCAAGTAGTAATGTAAAATATCATTTGATCTTCTTATCTATGTCTGTTGTGTTATGTCTGAATCATTTTAACTACCATATTTTTGGAATAAAATGCTCTTTTGTATGTAAATTGCAGTTTAATCCATCCTAATATGTACAATGTATAGCCATGCTTATTTTATATCTGTAATTTATCATGCATTACTTACCATTATTTGGTTTGAGGCTACTCAACTTTTGTGATGGAAACTTAAGTGTGTGAATCATCATGGCCGCTATAGTATATACTTTCTTTGGAGATAAATGATGCAACCCCAAACTCAGACTTACTGAAAAGACCTCCATGGAAACGACCATGAACCAAGAGCACAAAGAACGTAAAAGAGTATAAACGTGAGAACGGTATGAAAAAAGGAGCAGCAGCAGCGGCGGTTTATCATTCACCAATCACTTTAACTTTTATATCTTCAACCACTTTAGCAACAAAATAAGCTCGCACGCATAAAACTATGACACTCGATTAAAACTAACCACCCTTTTATACCCTATCAAGCCGTGCACTTTTAACTAAATAAATAGAAACTCATACATGCCTAAAAGGGAGGGGCTCATCCCAAGTATCATAATTCTGAAGGTAACAATAAGACTTCGTATAGCTGCAACGAAGTGATGGAACGGTAGACACGGAACTAGACATCAAGACTAAATGGAGAAAAGCAAAGTGGGAAAAAAGCCCTGCCAAATAAATTGGGAATTGTAAATAAAATGGAGATTAAAGAAGAACAGAAGACGGATCCCTCTATCTGGACAATTAGTCTTTTTTTTTTAAAGGCATCAACGCGAGTCATTCTCCTTGAAATGGAAAAGGTTCCCAGATTAACTCCTGCTTCAACATGGCTGGTGAGAAAGACCCCAACGGCGATGCGAACGGATGACTAACCTCGTAGGGTGCCGAGACATAGGGTCCTTCAAGGGTGAGAGAAGTAAGGTCGGGACATGATTCTAAGACGGCAGGCAGGTCAAGCCCTTTGCAGAAGACATGAAGATGGGTCAGCTGATGCCCAACAGCTCGAATTGACTCTCGTACGGAAACAGATCCAACATTCAGCAGAGATAAGCGCTAGAAGTAATCAAAGAAAAGAAGTAATTAAAAAAGGTGGGCATCTCCTTTTGAGAAAAAGGCACAGAATACTTGATGAAGAATTAGAAGAAAATCAATAAATAAGAAATGATAGCAAGCTATAAAGGTATTAGTGACATCAAAGCAAATCTCACCTTTACTAGCAAGGGACAACCATTGAACATTCAAACTTTACATCTTTTTAACTCTGGAAAATATTACAACAAACCTCGAGGTTCTTCAGTCGCCCCATCTGGCTCCTAAGTCCATTCCGTTGCCATAGGGACTCGAGTGCCCGCATCAAATCCACCTCCCAAAATGAGTGCCCCAAACTCAACTCTCGTAGATCCGGGCATAGCGAGCTGAGCAAAAGGAATTTATTTGAGGTGACCCGGTCTTCCTTCATCCTGTCGAAATGCACAGAGGGTCACAAGCGGGAACTTCCAGTACCCAGGACTGGGATGAAGGTTACATCCTAAAAGAAAGTGTACGATGGCCACAAGAATGGACTGAATTTATGGATCCAATCATAATGGTACACACTGGAAGGAAAATAGTAATAATATAATACAGTCTGAAGCAGGTAAGCCTTAGATAATATTTGCAGTGAAAAAGACAATACTGATGGAAAAAGAAGCAAATTAGGGATTATTCTTAAGAAAGTGTAGAGTCAGTCTGAGTGTAAGGAAAAATATGGGTGGATGAGGAAGGAGTATGGGTTCAGGAGGAAAGGACAAGATAAAACAAACCAAACAAATAGGAATAAATAAAAGTAGGAAAAATTATTGAAAACATTTTGAAGAATATCCCCCCCCTCCGACTGAATTAGAAATGGGAGAGAGGGGCCTACTTTAAGATGCATTATGAACTGTCGAAGTCACATCTAAGTAAGACATTGTGTTCAGTCAGAAATAAGAGACTCATTAGTGATAATAAAAAGGAAATATTATGGTACTAGAGAGATAGATGAGAGAAGAGAATTAAGAAAAAATGGAGGAAATGATGAGAGTATTCAAAGGATCCCAGAGCTCAAGAAGTCTCAGAAGTACAAGACGGTGCCCCCGTTTAATTGAGGGGAGAGAGAAGAATAACAAGCAGAATAAATAATGGCAGAATAGACACAGCATAAAAATGGTTGTGAAGAAGACATCTTAAAAAGTGCACCTCACTAAGCGTATGAAAATGCAGTTTTAACAATGTCAACAAACAAGTTTGAGTACCAAAAACCTCGCTCCCAACCCCCGATACATGAGGGTGAAACTAAAACCAACAACCCGGGAGGGACGAAGCTGACCTGGAGAGCTTGTATCGGGTGACGTGGCGTCGGATGGAAGGCAGAAAGGTGCAATTCTGTGGGGGGATGTTGTTAGGACCCACCAGAACCTCTAGGGCTTCTGAGATGGAAGCGCAGTCTCCGAGAGATCTCAGATGGCGAACATGCTTCAGCAGGAAGGCCACGCCGAACTGACTCACACATGTCCCCACTGTATCTATCTGGGGGAAAGAAGTAATGGGTATACAGGGTCTGTAGGGAAGTCAAACATGAATACGCCTCATTTGAAGACCTGTTACTATAGTACTAATTGCTACTTTTTAATGAGGTTCTAATTTGGCAAATGCCAGGAAGGTCATAGCCCTTAAATTAAAATGATTCTAGTTAATTATTTAGCCTATTTTTAAGCTATATTAAGAAGTACAGAAAATAAACAAAACCAGAACACATAAAACTAAATAAAATTTGACTAAGAAAAACAAAAAAAATGGGAAAAGCATAATCAGGTGCTGGAGACAAGCCCACTCCCTCCTATGTTTGTGATGTACCCAATGGAGGAGAACACGAGTGCACAAACCATCCCAACTGCAAGGAACAAGCGGTAGCGAACCCACTCATCCCAATACTGAGACAGGTAATGTGTACAAAGAACCTCAAATTGGGACAATGAACATGAATGAGCCTGAGAATGTGGGGGCTCTCTCATTTGTGGAAGGGTTTTTTTGGGGGGCCTATCTGGCAACCAACTGCCTTCAAGTCATGTAGTCAAGTGTGAGGAAGAGTAAAACATTGGTCTGGTCGCTCAGTCCTCGCGCCTCATCGGAGCGCAATTCTCATATGTCCAGGAATCCAACAGACGATAATCCCGACATCCGTCAGGCTCGCACCAACGGTAGCTTCACGGTTATAGCGAACCAGGGGGTGGAGAGATTCCAATGCCCAGAGAGAACTCAGGGTGCCTTGTGAGTAGGTAGGGATCACCATCCAGTCTCCGAACCGAGCAGGAAGGGTTATCTCCCGTACCGAGTAGTGTATTGCAACCAGCTCGGACATGATGACAGACGCAGCGACTGGTAGAGCCCCGTTGATTTCAAACAGAGGATACAGCGCGGAAATTGACCCCCTCTTGGGACTTGGAGCCATCCGTATACACTAGTAAGGATCCAGCGTGTCGCGAAGTGTGTTCCAAAGGGGTCGAACGCATTACTCCCGGCGCTGGAGAAGCTTTGGGAGCAGAGGTATGGCGACACCGGCCCGAGAGCTCCACCAAGCTCTCGAATGAGTTTCCCAGCTCTCAACCAAAAGGGTTTGGGGTATAACTAGCGTCTCTCGGCGGCATAAGCACCAAAGAGATCGACTGCGGATGCAGTGATAACATCGGCGAATGGGGAAGGCGCAGGGCCCGCGCGTATAGGCACTTATGCGCCTGACAACTAGGCTTTCAATGGGGGACGTGAGGAAGGCATCGGTCGCCAGCCGGAGATAGGTGTAGTGAATCGAGTCCACCTTCAGCAATACACGCTCGATTGCGGATGCATAAAACTCGCACTCGCATCCGTAGTCAGACTCTGAACGAACAAAGGATCGGTAGAAAAGCAAGGCAGTAGCCCTATCAGCACCCCAGGTGCTGAACGTAACGGAACGAAGCATGTCCATCGAGGATGGGGGATGGGGCCCTAAGGCTGCGAATATGACCCTCCCTCGTGAGGAGTCGATCGAAAACAAGACCGAAGAAATGGTGCAAATCTACCACTAATAGGGGAAAATCGTTTAGGAACAAGTCCAGGTCAAGGTGTGCACCACCATAGTCTTGGCCAAGGTAAACCGAAACCTGTGCCTTTCGACAATGCGCGAAACGCGGCTCAATGACTGTTGGAGTCGATGTTCCAGTTGGCATCTGGGCCGCACCAAAAGAGATCGAATGGTCGTCTACGTAGAGCGTAGCGAGAACATCTTCCAGCAGCACCGAGGTGGTACCGCTGATGCTCATGGCAGTGTGTGTGACACTGAAGATACTTTCCTGCCCCGTTTGGCCAGAAAGGAATCCCCTTACTCGTATGCGGAATCAACGAGCTTGCAAAAAATCAAAATAAAGATTGGGCGCCGTCCCTTCGCCTCAATAGTGTGTCGACTCTCCATGATATTGTATCGATATGCGGTATCATAGGCCTTCTCCAGATCGAATAAGCACCATAGCCTTGCAGAAGGCATTTTACAGTCGAGGAAAAATATCCCACGTGGAGTAGAACTTGCGTAAGCTGCACTGTGCAGAAGACAGATGGCCTCCGCTGTCCAGGAAAGAGGCTAATCTAACATTTACCAATTTCTCCATCAACTTACAGACGCAGGAGGTTAGAGATTGGGCGGAAACCAGCCGGGATAGAGTAAACTCAACTCGATTTGTGAAAAGCGAGCACAGTAGCGATTCACCAGGAGTCTGGGAGGATATGCTCTGTCAGATCATGTTGAACAAATCTAACAGAAAGGCCATGCCTCACTCACCTAGGTGTCGAAGCATGGCATACGGGGCATCGCTACTCTAACCAGCGGCGTTGTCCGCACAAGAAGCGAGAGCGGAACGCAACTCACCTAATGTAAACATGTCGTTGAAGGGTTCTCCACCTCTGGAGGTAAAGTCCAGTCGGCAGCCTTCAGCTACATCACAACGTGTAATGAATGCTAAAGGAGCAGTATCACGGGAAGGGAATGCGGAGAAAGCAGTGGCGCAGGACTCCCCCAGAGGCAAGGGGTCTGAGATTGTCGTCCCACTCTCCTCGAGAACGGGAGGGGGGTCCTGGGAGAACTTGCCCCGAATCCTCTAGCGGGTGGGCGTGCTACGAAACATACCGAAACCTAGGCATAGCTCCACGAAATTAACAAACAGGGAAATCATTGGGGCGGCGCTTATAGCGCATGTAGGCATAACGCTTCTGTTTGAAGGCCATCTCACACTCGGCTGACCATCACGGAAGCGGTAGGTGTGCAAAATGGCCAGACGGCATAGGAATAGTAGTTAGGCCCACGGTGATGAGATTGCCGGAGAAAAACTTAAAGGGCATCATCCACCGACCTAAACTCCTAGACTGGGACAGAGAAATCAGTCATTTCCTGAAATGCGGACCCAAGTGTCCGCGCCAAGCACCATCAGAGTGGGCTCTCTGGCGGAAGCGGCCAAGAAAATGATATTTGAAAGGGAAAGTGATCACTACCATGGAGGTCATCAACTGCTCCCCACCCAAAATCAAGCTGTTCATCCGGAGAGCACAAAGATAGATCAATACAGGAAAATCAAGCGGTTCTCGGGCAGTGATGCGTAAACTTATCCACATTTAGGACACCTATCTCCAGCTCGTCGAACTGGTCAGCATGGACCGGCCCCCTGGGTTTGATCATGTAGTCTCACCAGAGGAGGACTAAAAAACCCCGAGCAGGAGAAAGGGTCTCGGCACCGTGCCACGACGCGGCAGAATTGCCTTGCGTCGAAGTCGGCTGACAACACAGTATACCTCCTATCCAGGTGAAGCTGCAACGCTACTGCCTGAAAGGACGTATTTAGAGCAGAAAGAAGAAAGGAGACATCATGCCGGGCGTAAATGGCGCATCTTACTTCCCGGCCCCTATCTTGTGGTGGTGGGGTTGCAAATCCTTTATACCGTGCAAGAATGAGCACGGGGCACGTGCCCAGCATCAAGAGGGATAAGGTTTAAGGTAAGGAACCAGTTGAGCAGCTGCCCAAATGGCAGCGCAAATAGAACAAGGCAAATTAGTTATAAAAGAGGGAGAAGACAACTATGTGATAAAAATGTTTAAAATGAAGGCTTAAAAGATTCCTCTGCCAGAAGGAAACGAAGGCGGGACAGGCGAGAGATTGTTAAAAGGGTCTGGAAACAGGACGACCGAAGTGGCGAAATGAGCGCATTCTGGTAGAAGATGGGCGACCGATTGGTCCCCACCACAAAAACTGCAAGGGCTGATTCGAGTACCAGCCGAAACAAGATGACCATGGCTAAGTCTTGTGTGGCCGATGCGAACGCGGCAAAAGGACACCTCAAAAGACGTGGTCTCGGAAGGCTCGAGGGCCAAGGGAGAAAGACTTATTGAACATCCATCCCATTCCATTCGTTCTGCCACAACTGAAAAATATATTTTCTTATAGAGGGAAATAAATCTCAAAAAGGCAAAGCAGAGTTACCCGAGTACACAGTATAGGATGAACGGGCCAGCTGATTAGCCCTCTCATTGCCCAGGACCCCTACATGCCGGGGGACCCAACAAAATATAACTCGATATCGGGACACATTCTGGACCAGCCAGTTGCAGATTTCTATGACTAAGGGATGGCAAGCATTAAAAGAGCGAATTGCTTGTAAAACACTCCTAAGAGTCGGAGAAAATGACGAAATCTTTAAAAGGTAAAATTTGGATTAATCTAAAAGCTAAAAGAATGGCTGAAAGTTCAGCGGTAAAAATAGAAGCTGCCAGGGGCAAAGACAAAGTTAAAAACTCTCCTGAGTAGGTGGCTGCAGCACCCACGCCACTGTCTGACTTGGAACCATCCATATATATTGGGTAGTGTTGTATATGTGAGGTTGCATGCTCTAGGACCAGGTTTTTAAGGAAGCAAGGGTCCACGAACGACTTGTCCAAGCTCCACATGCTGATAAAAACTGTGGGAGGTGGAGCACACCAACTAGGGGTCAGCGACAACGGAAGGGCAAGGACCCTTAGAGCACCCAGGGTGGAGAGATGATCTATCAGGAGGTTCAAGGGCCGGGGTAAAGACGACAACCTATCGAATGCCGCCGTTGATTCGGCAGCATACAGGCATCTGCAGACCTCTGATACAGAGGCCTGCTGTATACAACAGAGATATCGCATACAGATCTGGATTCGATGATAGGGCAAGGGTAGCACCCCACTCTCAGAGTAGAGGCTGTTGACGGGAGAAGTGCGGAAGGCTCCACTAGAAAGACAACTCCGAGTTTGCGAATGGGGTTCAGCATTTTAAGGGCTGAGGGGAAAGTCGAGGAGTACACTTGGTACCCATAGTCCAATTTGGATTGGACGAGAGCAGTGTATAGTGACCACAGTGTTTGATGATCACTACCCCGCGACGTGTGGGAGAGGACTTTCAAAATGGCTAGAGCCCGCAGACAGCCCGTTCGAAGACGGGGTAGGTGTGGTAACCAGGATAACTTTGGATCGAGAGTTACGCCCAGAAACCGAAACTCAGAGACGAACTCTATCTCTACACCTTGTAAGGAGATAGGTGGCGGAACAAAAGCCCCTCTACCCTAATGGAAATACATTGCCTTGGGTTTGCTCGTGGAAAAGCAGAATCCCCCTAAGTTGTGCACTTTTCGAAACCGCATCGACTGGCAGTTGCAGCCGACGCGCTGCTGATGGAAGGCGAGGCGAATAACAGTATAGTGCCAAGTCATCGACGAACAGGGTTGCCGATACACCCTCTTAGAGAGAGTAAATGATATCATTGATTGCAATTACAAAAACATAACACTTAAAAAGCTGCTCAGAGGAACTCTCTCCTCTTAGGGTTGCAGGTCAGAGTAGGTGTCTCTAACACGCACCATAAAGAATCGAGATGATAAGAAACTTTGAATAAAAGACTTCTCATACCCCAAACATATAGCTGCTTTAAGACGCCGTATGTCCATGTTGTATCGTAGGCTCTCTCGATGTTGAAAAATATGGCCAAGACTCGGTGCTTTAACGAGAAAGCTTTCCGGATCGATCCCTCGAAACGTACTAAGAGGTCATGGGTACTATGAGCCATGCGAAAACCGCAATGAAATGAAGACAGTAGGTGATTGGTTTCTAGGAACCAGTTCAGGTGCACTAACACCATCTCTACCAACTTACTCAGACAGCTACTAATAGCTATAAGTCGGTAGTGATCTACGTCCAAGGGTGTAGCATGGAGGAAGGTGCCTAATCATATTAAAATGAATCCCGTCTAAGCTAGGAGAAGTAGATCTACAAAGGGACAATGGAGTACGCAACTCGTGAATGGAGAATAGGGCATCATACAGAAGGTTTGATTTTGTCGTAAAATTGAGATGATGAGACTCTTTGTTTAATTTATAGGCAAGAAAAGCCTTATTGTAACGGCTGACACTGCTGACGGCACGGAAATGGGCGGCTAAGGCATTGCTGACCACCAGGTTGTCATTCACTAAGGATCCCTGTTAGTTGAGTGTGGGGGTATTATGGCCGGCATAATAACCCCGGATCTTGTTAATACTCTTCCAGATCTTTGCCGTATGGGTCCTAGAGCAAATTGATGAAACGTAGCGGAACCATGAAGTTCGGCGAGCCTCACGAAGGGTTCTTGGGCGAAGCGCCCGTGCTCGGTTTCGGTCAAACCTTATTGCACAAGGTTGGGTTCCGCCTGAATCAGGCATAAGCTAACGTGGTTTTTACCGGCTGTCGCACACTCCGAGGTCCACCAGGGCACGGTTGAGCGACCCGTTACATTCCACGGGTCGCCTTCGTGGAATGGTCTGTGTGGCCGCGTTGTAGATAATCGATGTGAAGTACGCCACTGCCGTGTCCACACCATATAAGGTCCCCAAGGAGGCACTTGTAAAAGACACCTCTCGGAAGCCTTCCCAATTAGCATGGCCTAAGTCCCACTTGAGAGGCATGGTTGTATGAGGGCAAGGATGAACGGCCGACAAGACAATAGGGAAGTGGTCACCCCCATGGAGGTCATCAAGGGTTGAGCATCGAAAATCAGTGAGGCAATCCGGAGAATAGAGAGACAGGTCAAAACAACTAAAAGAATCTGCCTGGACATGATAAACACAGAGTCTAAAACACTGCCTTTGGGATTCCGAGTGATGTCGCCTTAATATGGAAGACAGGCATTAAAATCTCAGAGTAATAAAAATGGGGAAGCCAACTGATCTAGAAGTTCTGAAAGGTTGGGTCTTGACAATGATAAAAAAGAAGGGAGGAAAAGAGAGCAAACAGTAAAAAGGCTTGTAAGGAAAACCCACACGGCAACAGCTTGGAGGGTAGTGTGAAAGGGGGAGGGGAGATACATGGTGGGATGACAAAACCATAACTGACACCCCACCGTGAGACGAACCCCCGACAGGAGCAATAGAGTTGAAAATACGAAAACCAGGTACCGCCGGAAAAAGCTGTATACTCAGTTTGTTCTCGTGAAGACAAATAACAGCGGGGTGGAGAGTCGTCAAAAGAACTTCGAGTTCTTCCCAGTTGGGAAGAACGCCTTGACAATTCCAATGTAAAATGGAAAATGGAGCATATTATGTGGGACGGTTAGATACCACAGTAAATATAATTTTCTCCTTTGTGGCTGAGGTTAAGTTTGAAGTGGATCCCAAAGAGCTTGGGGAACGAAGAGCCTGCTATAGCAGGGGAAGAGTTCATGCAAGGAGCAGTGACAGGAGCTATGTCCGATGGTTTCGAGGAACTGGCCGAGGCACCTGCCTGTAACTAGGGCTCACAGCCAGGGAAAAACGGAAGGTCGAGAAGAGATTTTCGGACGGTAGGTCCGGAATCATGGGCCGAGGGACTTTCGATGTCTGAGAATTGGATCCAATAACCGCGGCTAGCGATGTTGGAATATTATCGGCTTCCATCAGACCATGAGTAGGAGGGTGAGTGGGTGAGGCAGGCGATCTGGACAGAGTACGAGGCACAGAGTGGATTTATGCTACCATTTGGACCGTTAAGGGGCCTATATCGTGTGAAGGGCGGGACATGCTTGAAGGCTGAGCATATTCAGCAACAGGAGAAGAGTCCATTGAAGATTCTCGAGGCTCAACCGAGTCAGCTCCAGAGGCTGCCCACTTATTGGTGGCCGATGACCCAAGTGAGGAGTCCTTCCTCTTACCACGGGGCTTTGGCTCCCGAGGCCGGGTAGAAGAACCTTCACTGGTCGATATAGAAGATTCTTTCAGATAACGTCTGATGTCATCAAGTGTCTCACTCTAAGCGTCGGTCCCGGCTAAAGCTGCCGGAGAGAGGGAAGCAACAATAGGTATCTCAGTGTGAGAGCGATGCTTCGACGGTATATCGTGAATGCTTCTGACACTAACGGTAGATGGGCGATGAGATGCTTCAGGCATGTCAGAACACGAACGTGATAGTCGGTTTCGTCCAGCGTCTCGCAAAACGTCTGAGAAGAGACGACCAATAGGTGAGGTTTGTGCTCGAGCACGTCGGCGAAAATCTCTCATGTCCAGACCTCAGAGTCGCGCAAAGCGAGGACCTAGTTTTAATATAAGAATATTGGGCATATTTTTGACGCAGCACTGTGAAAACCACCACAGTTGGCACAACACCGTGTTTTGGTGCATTCAGAGCCATGGTAATCAGAACTACAATTCACGCTGGTCGGGAGTGCCGACAGGCACTACCATGTCCAAATTGATTACAATTGAAGCAACGTCTGGGTAGTTCGACGTAGGGGCTTACCGGGACACGAAGGTAACAAGGAGTAACAAGGAAAGGAAGTACCCTAGGAGACCTTACAGTCCATTCAAAGAGGGTACCTTTGGACTAGCAATCGAGCAGGCACATGGCTGCTCAATTGTTTTGCGTCCCTGAACAGCCACTTTTCAAGACTTTGTCTAGTCTTGACTTGAACTGGTCAAAAGATTCACTGTTGACAACTTCCACTGGAAGTGCGTTCCACTTACCGCAGATACTGTAGGTGAAAAAATTTCCACACAGATTGCGGTTGTAACGCTTCAGTTCAAGTTTGAAGCCGTGATTGCGCGTTCTGTTCTCACTCAGTGTGAAAATATCCCGGTAGTCAACATTGTCGAACCCTCGAAGTATTTTGAAGACTTCGATGAGCTGACCACGCAGTCTACGGGTTTCCAGCGAGAACAGATCTAATTCCCTTAGTCTATCCTCATAACTTTTATGTCGGATAGAAGGAATCAATTTGGTTGCCCTAGCTTGTACGTGTTCCAACCTTGCGATATCCTTTCGAAACGAAGGACTCCAAAATTGCACGGCATACTCCAGGTGCGGCCGAATGAGGGAGTTGTACAGACAAAGTACTATCTCCTTGTTACGGTGTGGTGGAGCGAATGTGAGTGTGTGTAAAAGGGCCATTCTCCCACCCCTTTTCTCAGTACCCTCTCCCTCCCTCTGTAAGAATGTGTGTGAATGGGAATGGGTTTGTTTTGTTTTTGTTTATTTTATGTATAAAATGATTACCATGTTTTTCTTTCTTTCCAGGCGCCATATTCTGGAAAGATAGTAGCTAGTTTTGATATATCACTATAATTAAAACAAAAGATTATATTTTGAGGCTTGTTTGGATATACATTTAGAGAGAGTGGAAGCTTGGACAGACGGCAAGAAGGGTTCTCTAGACGAGTGCTCCGCCCAGCCCTGAGACGGAGGGCTTTCATACCTCGCTAGACACCTGGACCACCATACCCGCATTGGTTGACAATCCTGCCTCCTTTTATGTTAGCCTACTACCACCCACCTCCAGCACACAAGTGATAGTGCGTGCCCCTTTTCGTTCGGGTGTTGCTGTGTTTTTTTATGTTTTGTGTAGATATATAAGTAAATTTGTTGTATTTGCCTGTTAGAAAATTCTCTTTTGGTATCCTATTTGGATTGGGGAATTTGGCCTCATTTTGAAGTGTGCACACTTCCCTTGTAAATATAAATTGCTGTAAATATAACTGTATTGTTTTGTAAGTAAAGGGACTGTATATACAATCCGTTTCATTCTCCCTCGATTTCTCACATCCGGACAGTGTAGGAAGCGGGTTGGATCGATTGGGATTAGAGATATAATATTTTCGGCCCGCTATATTTGGCGCCCGAATAGGGACGTGAGACTTCGAAACGGGAGCGTGACTGGATTGGATTGCAGTCCATACCCAATTAGTGTGACAAGTAGTTTGATTGATTTTTCCCTACTCCTATCTTTTTACTAACTTGGGAACAATGGCTGTAGCGGAAACATTGAATGAAGAAGTAGTGCGATTGAGACTGGAGTTGAGAAAGAAAGAAGAGGAGTGTGAAATGTTGCGGGGAATGATGGAGGGAATGGAGAATAAAATAAAAGGGATGAATGAAAAGACTGATAGGATGAAGAAGGAAATGGGAGACCGACAGGATCAGACGGGCCGACGGATGCAGGACCTGTATAACATGATGACAGGGGCTGGATCAGCCCCAGGACCTACAACCCTGACCCCTGCTCCTACTGAAGGGAATCCGCTAAATGGAATGGATGGCAGTATGATTGAGTCTAAAAAAGATACTGTGAGTGGTAGGAAAGGGGGTGAATGGAAGAGAGTGGAAAGTAAGAGAGGAAGTAAGCATGGTTCTAAGGTTAAGGATAGGAAGGCGAGAGGGAAGAGTGTGGATTCGCTATACTCAGATGAGGGAGAGAGTGACGATATGATTGGAATGAGTGAGACCGAGAGTAGCTCTTCGGAGAGTGAAGTGAATGTGGGGAAAGGAATTTTGATTAGGGAAGTGCCAAGGATTGATAAGTTTAGATTGCATGGGGGAAAGAGTATGGATGAGTTCTTCGGGGATTTTGAGCGGTACTGCAAGCTCAAGTACCCGCAGAACAAGGGTCACTGGGTGAGTGTTCTGGAAGATTGTTTGGATGGGAAAGTGTTGGAGTTCTTGCGAGTGATAACGAGTGTGAGAGAGCCAAAGTACGATGTAGTGAAGAAGAGATTGATTGGGCAGGTGAAACGAATGAAAGAGAGTGTGAAGTATAAAAGGGTGAATGAATTTGAGAAGGCTCGAATGGGGAAGAGTGAAAGTGTGAATATGTATGCACATAGGCTTGAGAGTATGGCAAGAACGAGGTATGGTGATGATGATGTAAATGAATGTAAACCACTCATGAGGAAGTTTTTGGACACGATCCCGCGAAAGGTGAGTGAATGGCTGAATGAAAAGAGAAAGGAGAGAATGAGACTGACAGGTGAACGGTTGATGTGGGAGGATGTGTTGGAACTGTTAGAAGATGGACGATTTGATGATGAAAGCGATCTAGAAGAGGATGGATGGTACAGTATGAATGTTGGGGGTAAGAAGCCCAGGAGCTTTCATCCACCCCAGCAGTTTGTCAGCTACAGGGATGCCCTGAAGGCTGCACCAGCTGGAGTGATGTCAAACTTCCTGGGCCGGCAGAATGGATGGGCAAATGGAGGGTGGTCGAATGGAAGGGGGCAGATGAATTTCAAGCGTGGGAACGGATATATGAGAGAGAAACCGAGGTATGTCCCAGCAAATGAGAGACCGAATGGTGGGAGAAAGATTGTGGAATGTCGTCGGTGTGGAAGGAAAGGTCATATGTTGGCAGAATGTAGGTGGACATCTGGTGCATGTTTTGGGTGTGGTAAGAAAGGGCATATGATAAAGGATTGCCAAGAAAGTGTGAAAGAGTGCTTCGAGTGTAAAGAAATAGGCCATTTGAAGAAAGATTGTCCGAGGTTGAATGGTGGAGCAACTGCCGGGGAAAGTATGAAATATGCATGTGGTAATTGTGGAAAGGCTGGTCATTATGCAAGGATGTGTCGTGACCAGAGGAATGTATGTAGCTATTGTGCAATGGAAGGACATTCAAGTGAAAAGTGTTGGATTAAACTGAGAGTGCAAGGTGTGAATGGAAAGTCTGAAGCGGGAAACTGAATGGTAGGAGGGTACCTGCTGAAGTATCCTCTGGGTGCATGAGTGTGAGTAATGTGTTGGTAAGTCTGTCTAGTGTGAAAGTGCTGTCTGGTAGGAAGTATGAGTGTCTGAGTGTTAAAGTGGAATTGAATGGAATTGAGTGTTTGGCTTTAATAGATTCTGGATGCAAGGCGAGTTTGGTGTATAAAGATGTGTATGACAAGGTTAGCAAGAAAGCCCTCCTGTCTGAGTGCAAGGGTAGTTTGGTAGGTATTGGTAATAGGAGAGTGCCTGTGATTGGAATGATAAGGTCAGCTGTTCGAATGCATGGTATGATGATGAATGAATGTGAATTTTCTGTGATTGATAAGGTGAGTAGTGAGTATGGTGTGATTTTGGGCTATGATTTTATGAAAATGAATCGTATGGTTGTGCATCCTGCGAGTGATCAGATTGAGAGAAAGATTGGTAAAAATGGGGTGTATAAGTTGTATGTAGGGAAAGATGGTAGCGTTTTGAGGAGTGTGTTTACTGGTATTGAGGTGACTGCTATGGAGAATGTAAGGCTTGTGAAGGGTGAAAGGGTGTCTGTTAGAGTGAGTTGGAGTAAGGATGTTAGTTTGAATGTGGGTGAGAACACTGTGATATTGGATGGAAAGGATGCGTGTTGCTTGTGTGTTTGATGGCTTGATGAGAATGAATGATCCTTTTGTATGTGTGCAGGCGGACCCCAGTGTGAAAGGGCAGGTGAGGGGAATCCAAGTCGGAGATGTACTGGGCCACCTCTCCACTGTCAATGAGGTAGGTATGGATGATAGTACGGATGTCAGGGTGAATGTTGCAGGTGAAGAGACGTGTGATTGGACGTATAATGATGTGAAGAGCATGGTGGAATTGGATGGATGTTTAACTGAGTATGAAAGGGAGGATGTGTATCGAGTGATATTTGAACGAAAGGGAGCCCTCAGTAAGGGTGATCTGGATTTCGGGGTTGCAAAGCTCCCGGAATTCAAGATTGTCCTGAAGGAGGACTCCCCAATCTATCAGCGGCCAAGGCATTTCCCACATCCGGTTGCTGATGAGATTGAGGAGCAGTGCTTGGAATTGGAGCAATTGGGGGTGATTGAAGAGAGCGAGAGTGCATGGAATAGTCCAATTGTACCTGTATGTAAGCCGGATGGAAGATTGTGTCTGTGTGTGGATTATTGAAAGGTGAATGAAAGGACTGTGAAAGAAAGGTTTCCGATGTGTGTGGTATCTGAGTGTGTGTATAGTATGCATGGGATGGAGTGGTTTACGAAGCTGGATCTGGTACGGGGGTATTACCAGATGCCCATTACTGAGGAGAGCCGGCCAGTAACTGCCTTCTCTTCCTCAAAGAGGCATTACCAGTTCCGGAACCTCAGCTTTGGGTTGGCTAATGCTCCCGGAGCCTTCCAGGGGGCAATGAATGTTGTGTTGAGTCAGTTTGCGAGTAAGAATGTGATTGCATTTATAGATGATATTTTGATTATGACTGAGACTTTTGAGGAGCATATGAGATTGGTGAATGATGTGTTGAGAACGTTGGAGAGTGTTGGTGTGAAGGTGAAAGTGGCGAAGTGTGAATGGTTTGCGAAAGAAGTGAAATTCCTTGGGCATATGGTGAGTGAGAATGGGTTGCGAAAATCACCGAAGTATGTTGAGAAGGTGCGAATGTTTCCTAAACCGGTGACTGTGAAGCAACTGAAGTCGTTTTTGGGTTTGATTGAGTTCCAGCGAAAGTTTATAAGTGATTGTTCTGGTGTGAGTAAGCCTCTGACTGAGTGGATGGGCAAGAAAGGTAGTACGGTTGTCAAGTGGAATGATAAGATGAATGAGGTGTATGAGAGACTGAAAGAGGCAGCGGCTGAAGATGTTTAATTGGCTTACCCAGATTATAGTGTAAATGCTAAAATGCTTGAATTGTATACAGATGCGAGTGGGTATTGTATGGGAGGTTTTCTGATGCAAGAGCAGCGTTTGAATGGAGTGAATGTCGGGCAAATAATTGGGTATGTATCCAAGGCTATGAATGTTGCAGAACGAAAGTATTCGACTGTGGAGCGAGAGTTGGCTGCGATAAGGTATTGTTTGAAAGTGTTGCATCCATTTTTGCATGGTTTGTGAGGTTTGTGATCAAAACAGATCATCAACCTCTTGTGTATCTGCAGCGTATGAAGTGGGCTGATAGTAGGATTGCAAGGACTTTGGAAGATTTGAGTGACTTTGACTATGTGATTGGATATGTGCCTGGTGAACGGAATGGAGTGGCTGATTTGATGTCAAGGTATCCTAGTACGAATGATGAAAATGTGTGTGGAGTGAGTGATCCGGAGTATTTGCCGAAAGGGATTATGAATGGAAAAGAGAGTAAGGGTGGTGGTGATTCCTTGTTTGAGAGTGTATGGAATGGTTTGCAAGATTTGAAGAGTGATGGAGTAGACGTGAGAGTGTCCGATAGTGTGGATGATTTAAGGAAGGAGTTAATGAATGAAGTGTGTAGGAAGCCTGAAAGCATTGGTATGGCAAAGGTGCGGAACTTCATGAAAGAATTGAGAGCGATGTGTATGCAAGGGGTCCCGCCATTTCAGGAAGTGTTGATTGTAGTGAGTCGTTTGTATGGAGTGATTGTTTATGTGCACTTTGGTGGTGAGAGGCCGATTGTGTACAAGGATGAGAAGATGAAGGGTTTGAATCCTAATGTGGTACATCTGCAATGTTTGTGCGGTGTGCACTACAATTGGGTGATTGAAAAGTGTTCATATATAAGAGAGAAGAATGATTGTCTGGATGAAGATGAGTGTGTGGTGAGTGATGATATGGGAGTTAATGACAGTGTGGATATCAGTGCTGATGTTGGTGTGCTTGTTCCTTCGGTGTATTGCGAACATGGTGGACCTGATATGATGGAAGCGAGAGTGAAAGTTGGTGAAAGGTTGTTCTGTGGTTTGATTGATACTGGAGCGCAGGTGTCTTTAGTGAATGAGAGGATTCTGAGTAAGTATGATGAGTTTAGATGTTGCGAGCATAAACCTGTGAAGTTACGGATAAGTGGATTAGGGAATGGCATGATAGTGGCATGGGAACAGGTTAGTCTGAAAGTGAGTTTGGGTAATGATGTGAATGTGAAGCATGACTTTGTGATTCTGAAGGATGAGCAAATGCCGTGTTGTTTCTTGCTTGGTGTAGACTTTATGAGATTGAATGATTTGTCTTTGGATGCTGATAAGGATTGTCTTATGAAAGGTGAATGTGAGGTGATGAGGTTGAATGAGTGTGCGAGGAATGTTGTCAAGTTTTGCGGTATGATTGAGTTGGTCATGGATGATGAGAATGAGATTTTAAGTGATAAGGATATTCTAGAGATGCAAGAGATATGTCCTTTTGTTAGTGAGTTGAAGAAGTGTGTAATGATGCGTGTTGATTTGAATGAATGGCCAGAGTGTTTAAGTGATTTTAAAAGGTATGCTAAGGATTTTTTTGTTTGTATGGATGTTGTATATTTTGTGAGGCATGTGAAGGGTGGTGATGATATGTATGTACCTGTGATGTCCTTAGTTGGTATGATTGGTCTGGTGAAGGTTGTGCATGATAATTATGGGCATATGGGTAAGTTTAAGCTGTGGGAGTGTATGAAGGAGCGTGTGTTCCATCCGTTTCTGAGAACTGTTGTGAATGATGTCAGAAGCGAAAGGTGCAAGGTGTGCAAGTGAAACCACCGATGTTGAAAGTCGATGCGAAAGAACCGTTTGAATTGGTAGTGATTGATTGTGTGTCTTTGCCACGTACGAGTGCTGGGAATGTTGGTATGGTTGTGATGGTTGATCATAAAAGTAAGTTTGTGTATGCAGCGCCTGTGAGAGATAAAAGGAGTGTGACTGTTGCGCGTGTGGTTGAGCAGTTGTTTTTTCCTATGTGTGTATGGAAGCCTAGAAGATGTCTGAGTGATAATGGGCCTGAATTTGTAGGAGAAGTGTTTGAGCAAATGTTGAGAGAGAATGGTGTGGAGCATGTGAGAACAACTCCGTAAGACCGTCTTCAAATGGATTGGCTGAACGGACTATAAGAACCTTGTGTGAGATGTTGAGAATGATGAGTACGACAGTGAATGACTGGGATGTGTGTCTGGGGAGAGTGTTGTGGGTGCATAATTCAACTGTGCATAGTGCAACTGGAATGTCCCCATGTCAGTTTGTGATGAATTTTGAAAGGTGAGCGAAAGATAGGTTTCGTTTGAGTGAAAGTGAGCAGAGTGTATAGCGTGAGGCGCATGAAAGGTTCCGTTCATTTGAATTAGGTGCAAAAGTATTGAAGGTGAAAGAAGTGAAGGGTAGGTTGAATGTATCAAAGATGAGTGAGAAGTTTGATGGACCTTATAGAGTTGTGAGAGTTTGGGAAAATGGGGTGACGTATGTTTTGGAGAGTTTGAATGACGGTATGACTGAGAGAGTGCAGGCTCATCAGAGTCAGTTAAGGAGATTGAGAGAACCTCCTGACTACCTGGTGAGCCATCCGGTGTATGGACTGTGTAGAGAGAGAGGTAAAGTGCATGATGATGAGATTGAATGTGATAGTATGGATCTGTCTGGGAAAGAGCTAGTCTTAGTCTTGAGGAGTAGAAAGCGTACAAAGAAGAGTGAAAGGAAGAATGCAAGTACGAATGAAAGTCTGAGCAGTCTTTCTGGTATGGGGGATCTTGAAATGGAGATTGAGTTTTTGCGTAAACAGGTAAGTGATTTGGCTGGTATAAGTAGACAAGTGAGTGAGCTGCCTGTGCCTGATTTTTCTGGTTTTGGGAACAGTATGAATGATAGTGTGTTTGGGCAGAATGAACCTAGTGTGGCTGATTTTTCGGGTTTTATGAATGGTAATAGTAGGGGTGAGTTAGATGTAGTGAATGATGAAGTGGCTGATTTTTCAGGTTTCTGGTGGGAACCAGTCAAAGAGGTTTCTGGTGGGAACCAGTCGAAGAGGTTTCTGGTATGCCTGTTTCGAATACAGGGGATGTGAGTGACCTGTCTGTTTCGCAAGAATGTACTTTGAGTTGGATGAGAGCTGTGAGTGAGGAGCTGATGAATGGGGGTATGATGAGTGAAGGTTCTGAATGGAAGAGTATGAAAGAATTCTGTCGTGAGATGGGAGAACTGGTAATGAGGGCTAAAAGTATGGTGGACGATATGATAAATAGTGACGATGAGACTGACAGGATGACTGACGAACAAACCTGACCAATTGCTACGCGTAGCCAGGGACCAGTAGAAGAGTGTGAATGGGTGCAGGAAGGGTGCAATTGAGCACAAGTGGTACCGTGAAGAGTGATTGAAAGGGTTTTGTGAGTGGCTGGTCAAATGGCTTAAGGAAGGAGGGGTGTGGTGGAGCGAATGTGAGTGTGTGTAAAAGGGCCATTCTCCCACCCCTTTTCTCAGTACCCTCTCCCTCCCTCTGTAAGAATGTGTGTGAATGGGAATGGGTTTGTTTTGCTTTTGTTTATTTTATGTATAAAATGATTACCATGTTTTTCTTTCTTTCCAGGCGCCATATTCTGGAAAGATAGTAGCTAGTTTTGATATATCACTATAATTAAAACAAAAGATTATATTTTGAGGCTTGTTTGGATATACATTTAGAGAGAGTGGAAGCTTGGAAAGACGGCAAGAAGGGTTCTCTAGACGAGTGCTCCACCCAGCCCTGAGACGGAGGGCTTTCATACCTCGCTAGACACCTGGACCACCATACCCGCATTGGTTGACAATCCTGCCTCCTTTTATGTTAGCCTACTACCACCCACCTCCAGCACACAAATGATAGCGCGTGCCCCTTTTCGTTCGGTTGTTGCTGTGTTTTTTTTATGTTTTGTGTAGATATATAAGTAAATTTGTTGTATTTGCCTGTTAGAAAATTCTCTTTTGGTATCCTATTTGGATTGGGGAATTTGGCCTCATTTTGAAGTGTGCACACTTCCCTTGTAAATATAAATTGCTGTAAATATAACTGTATTGTTTTGTAAGTAAAGGGACTGTATATACAATCCGTTTCATTCTCCCTCGATTTCTCACGTCTGGACAGTATAGGAAGCGGGTTGGATCGATTGGGATTAGAGATATATTTTCGGCCCGCTACAACGGTATCCAGACTGGCGCTTTATGTAGCCTAACATCCTCTGGGCTTTCTTCTCTGCCTCGATGCACTGTTTCGAGAACTTGAGGTCACTAGTGATTGTTACACCCAAGTCCTTCTCAGTGTCACAAGATTCAAGAGCAGTGCCCTTAAGGATATACTGAGATTGGGGGTTTCTGTGGCCGATATGCATCACTTTGCATTTGTTCACGTTAAAAGGCATTTGCCACGTGTCCGACCACTCTCCAAACTTCCCAAGATCTTCCTACAGGCGGGCAGTATTTCCATACTTTGCAACGTTCATACCAAGCTTGGTATCGTCGGCAAATTCGGAAATTTTGGCAACCATGTCACCGTCCATGTCATTGACGTAGATGATGAATAGTAGTGGTCCTAGGACAGAACCTTGAGGCACCCCGCTAGTAACGGGCACCCACTCAGAAGCCTGTCCATTCACCACCACCCGTTGCCGTCTGCCACTTAGCCAGTTCTCGATCCAGCCGGCTACTTTTCCGTCTATGCCCAGCGCTCGCACTTTCCGGAGAAGGCGGCGGTGTGGTACCTTATCAAAGGCTTTCTGAAAGTCAAAGTACACCACATCCACGGCCTTGTCCCGATCGTGCTCACTGACACGAAGTGGAAGAATTCCATAAGGTTCGTCAGGCATGACCGTTGCCTTCGGAAGCCGTGCTGGGAACTCCTCAGTAGCAGGTTTGACTCTAAATACGACGTCATTTTGTCCACCATCATGCTCTCCATGAGTTTACCGACTATCCAAGTCAGACTGATAGGTCGGTAGTTTGACGGTTGGCTTCGGTCTCATTTCTTGAAGATAGGAGTCAACTCCGCTTCACGCCAGTCTCTAGGAACACATTCGGTCCGGATTGACATGTTGAAGATTGCGCTCAGGTGTCGTGACACTTGATCGCGCACTTCTTTTAACACCTTAGGTAGAAACCCATCCGGGCCAGGTGACTTATTCGTCATTAGGTCAGTGATCTTCTTTTTTATTTCCCCTTCGGTGAAGTCCATATCCTCCAGCTTTTCCCCCCGAGTAGGAATCTATTGGCTGGGGGATGGGACCACACTCTTCAGTAAACACTGAAGAGAAGTAGTCGTTGAGGAGGTTAGCATTTTCTGCATCTAAGTGCTTTAATGCCCCCTCCTCATTTCTCAAAGGGCCAATCGTTCAACGCATTGGTTTACGGCTGTTCACATATCCAAAAAACTCTTTGGTATTCTCTTTACAGAGTCTCGCCACTCGGAGTTCCTCAGACTGCTTAGCCGCCCTTATGCTGGACTTCACTCTCTTGGCTAGCCTCCGGTATTCGTCAAAGTCACCCGAGATCTTCGATTGCCGGTACACAGTTCTCTTCTTCCTAAGCAGTTGGCCGATTTCTCGATTAAACCAGTTTGGTTGAACAGAAGACCGACGGGGACATTTCAGAGGGATGAAACGCGATTGAAGACTCATGAATGTGATTTTGAAACTGTTCCACGAGTTTTCAACAACATCGCACACTTCTAGCCTCGCGTCAGTCAGTCCAGCACGAAGACCTGCAAAGTCTGCTCTTTTCAAATCGAGTTTCTTCGAATTACTAGTTGCAGGCCCTGCCTTCGGGACTTTGACTACAAATCTAATTAGTCGGTGGTCACTGCCACCGACCTCTTCGCCAACAGAGAGGTCCTCAACGATGTCATCCTCAGAGGTGAAAACCAAGTCGAGGATATTGTTTCCTCTCGTTGGCTCTCTCACCCATTGAGTGAGGAACTCGTTGTTCGCGAACTCCAGGAGTAGTGCGTTCTCGCCACAGGGTTCTCTGGTTTCCCAGTCAACTTGTGTGTTGAAATCCCCCATGACGATACACACTCTGTCTTCGACAAGTTCTCCTAGTAGCTGGTACAGATCTCTGTCCTTTTCAATGAGTTGGGCAGGAGGTCTATAAAGCACCAGGGTCCTGTATTTGGCAGGACCTATCTCTAGGTCAACACCAAGTAGTTCATGGTCGGATACGATGTTGCAATCCGTCGAGTTGAGAGTATTCTTGACATACAACATCACACCGCCACCCTCTCTGTATGGCCTATCTTTCAGGAAGAGCTGGTAACCGGGAATCGTGAATTCACCTTCAAAATCTCGGCTTGAGGTTTTTATCCACGACTCCGTTATGGCCACCATCTGTTTCTTCTGTTGCTACGAGGCCACGGAGCTCAAGAAACTTATTCCTGATTGACCTCGCATTGAACAAAAGAACTTTGAGGGAGTTCCCTAGTGTAAGACTCCCTGCGCTCTTCCGTTTCCCGGCTTCTCTGTTTTCGTGGTCACACCCTTTTTGACGACCTCCGAGAAGGTCGTTCCATGAGTGACACGGGCGTGCTGGCGCACGTTCGCTTTCGCTCTGTTTCGAACGCTCCTATGGGTGCGTTCCACGACATCTTGAATTAGGTTGGCGAGAAAGGCCTTTCCTTTAAAGGAGAGATGTACCCCGTCCCTTTGGTAGAGGTCGTCTCTACCGATAAAGGTACGTCAGGGGTCCACGAAGAAGACTCCTTCTGCTGTGCAGAGATCCGCCAACCTTCTGTTAACTGCGACGTTTCTTTCGTGAGCGGTTCGGGATGGACCTCTTCTCGGAAGCATCCCAACCACGACACGTTTGCGGGTTTTAAGCCCTATGTCATCCACGGCTCCCATCACCGTTTGGATGGTCTTACTACTGAGGCCAACCTTACCCCCTCTGAGGTAGAGGTCGTTGCCGCTCACCATCAGAGCAACAACTGAATTCTCAGAAATCTGAGCTTTCTCTGCATCTACTCTGATGTTGTGGTTACCCCGTCCTGACAGGCAGCTTACCTTCACGCTAGTGCGAAGGAACCCAGCTTTAATAAACTGCGGCAGTTCCTGACGTTCGAGCGTTAAAATCAACGTGGCAGTTGGGACTCTAGTAAAGTCTAGTTTTAGTCACCCTGTGACCTGTGTACATGTGTGACGCGTTGGGTACTAAGCTTGCTCTGGAGAAGGGTGAGGTCGTAGTCACCTAATTCGTTTAAACGGACGACACCTTTCACAAAATTAAGACGTGGATGGGGCGATACGGTTACGGGAACTTCGGCAATCGAAGACAGATTTTGCACAAGATTATGTTGAGAGTGAGATGATACCTCGACTACGATATCACCCCTACCTCTTGACCACATCCGGCGGGGTTCACCACAGCGGGACTCAAATAATTCATTAACATCAAACACATCCACTTTTGCAGGTGGGGTGTCAAATGACGAACTCATGACAAGAAAGCGGAGATAATCTAAATCTGGTTCCACATCGTTGGCATAGGGATCCAACGAGCGAGGGAAGGCTGAAAGGGGAGCTGAAGAACGTTTGGCACGAGAACCCTTACGAGAAGGGGAGGTTTTAGGTTTATGGCTTGCCATTGTAAATAAAAATAATTTCACATTCTCCCTCGGGACTCTCCACCATGGAGGCCTACAAGGGCCCGACACTATTGCGACTCTATATTGGGTTACGTTCAGGACGTTCTCTTAGAGAATGGATATGGATCCACAACACCATCTTTATAGGCCGAAGAGGCTGCCCAAGTTCTCCTACGCGTGGAGAAAAGGGGCCAATGATGGGTTTCTCCTCGGGCATCGGACAATGAAGGCGATGAAGATGCCCAGCCTCCTCCGACCTTCATAAAAGAACAATTGAGAATCAGTCTGAGAAAAACAAGCAGAGGTCAGGTAACCGTCAGCACCACTAGATAGCAGAAAGATGAGGGGGAAATAGAGGACAGTAAAAGAAAGTAATGGGTGGGGATACGTCTGGTTGGAAGTACCAGGGGACCCCTAAGGGCCTCGGGGCTGATCCCCCTGGCCGCGAGAAGGCCAGAGCCTCTCTAAGACCAACCCCTGAAGAAAGAAAAGGTCCCAGAGATGGATGGGGTCGAGAGGAATATATAGTAAAAAATGATGCCAAATTTGTAAAAACCTGCCAACAGACGAAAGCTCCAAAATGTGTGACCAATAAAGTGAAGGAAAAGGGGCCATAGGCTATATCTTGATTCCTGCCATTCCCACCTAGATTCTCGGACTTTTCTGGGGTCCACCATGGATGCGTTATTAATGGCTGGTGTTCGTACCTGGGGAGGGAGGCAGAGAGACGAAACGTTTGCCCTTTTAAGCGCCATAGTTATCTTAAAGCCTAATGCAAGCCTAAATTAAAAAAAAACCCACTAACCAAAGGCAAAAACAACAAACAAAACACGAATTAAAAAAGCAACAAGAAAGAACAGGCCCGGCTTTAGGAGGAGGCCCGAACGGGAGCATGCGGCCAACAGCCAAGAGACTCAAATAAAATGGAGGCTAATCTCCATCAAAAAGTCAGATAGTCTACAAGTCTGTGTGCATGAACTCATCCCAAATACGAGGGACAAGTGGTAGTGAACCAACTCGTCCCAGTACTTGGACATTGAACAACTATGTACTGAACAGTCTGGGAGACAATGCAGTAGTCAAAGCTAGGTGCAGGGGAGCGCTCCATCAAATGGCAGTGGGTCCCGCGAGTGTGTCCAATTCGGAGACGACAGAAAGCAACCTGAACCGTCGCAGTATTGAGGCGAAATGGCACCCAACTTTTAAGTCCCCTCGGTTGCCCCGATGGAAGCCCAGATTCCTGTCATGTATTCCGTGTGAAGATGAGCGAAACGTTGGTCAGGTCGCTTAGTTCTTGCAGACTATGAGGCCTTGATCGGAGCGCGCTCATTTCCCGCAATTCCCACATGTCCAGGAACCCAGCACAAGATAATCTCGACATCCGCCTAGTTCACGGCAACTGTGGCATTACGAACCAGGGGGTGTGGAGATTCCAACGCCCAGAGAGCACCCAGGGTGCTTTGTGAGTCACAAAAGATTACAATCCGGTCTCCGAACAGGGCACGACGCGTTATCTCCTGTATACCGAGCCGTGTATTGTAACCAACTCGGCTGTGAAGACTGATGCAGCGCCGCCTGGTAGAGCCCCGCTGACTTCAAACAGAGGCGATACGGCGTGCAAGCCATAAGTTGTCCAGTGGACCTGTCTCTCTCCAAAAAAACGCACCTCACAGATGAGCAGCGAGAGGGGCAGGGTGAATTTCATTAGTATATTGTATATTAATCGTCGACAGGACGGCCAAGATCTGAAGGTCTGCGGGTGACCAAGAGAATATACCCCCTGCCCGGGTCCTAAGCAGCCAGGGTTATGCATCCGAGAACAGGCGCAAGGAGATGGTCATCTCATTACAGGCAGGGAAGGGGTTATTGTGGCAAAACATCTTCCAATTAGTCGTGCCCCAATGCCCAGCACCCTACAAGTCCTGGTCTCTTGCGACTTGAAGACATTAAAGGGTGTTGTTTATAGAGGTTTCAAAGCATTTCTTCTGACACGGCATCAGGTATTATAGTCATAGAGAAACAAGAATGCTGATAGGAAACAAGGGGAAAGCGTGACAATTTCCATGGTACTGTCAGGTTCAAGTCAATCCAGTGACAGGGTTTAACAAATTTGCACTCAGGCCGGGAGGCTCTCCTCCAGGGACCAAGTGTAATGCGCTACACAGGGTATCCCCTTGCGGGGTGAGGGAGAGGAGAGGAGGAGAGTTGATACACAAAGATGTTAGCGGAAGAGGGAGAGGCTAACCTGGGACTAGAGGGGGCGCTGAGTACCGTCAGCATGACAGTGAAGATGGTGTAGCATTTGGGCTCTGGATGGGTGGCCATATTTATTGTCAAAGGAAAACTTCATACCAATAGCACAAATACCCCAAAGTATGCATTTGATCCCAATGAAGGTCAGAAGACAAACTTGAGAAAGTTGGAGCCTACCTCTTTGAGAGAGTTGCAGCAAGGGTTAAGGTGAAAGGAGCGAACTCGGAGTTCATGCAGCTGACAACCACTTCTCTGGGCATGGTTCTCTGGTCGCTTCAAACACAAGCTCTTGACTCCCTGGTCCGTCACATTTGAACTGTAAGAGGAATTCAAAGTAACAAGCAAAAATTAGCACAAGTGGATTTTGGTACTAAGATATGAAGATTAGTTGCAACAACAGATTGTCATTCAAACTACACAAGAGGCAAATCAGATTTTATTAGGCTAGAGTTAATAAAGATGAACTTACCCGCATCTATTCCTAACATAGTTAACATATATGCCTGGATTTTTTTTTTTATAGTATATCTAACAACAATTTACAAGGATCAGACTACCTTGAGAATTTTTAGTACAAAATTTCTATTCATGCTTTCTGACAGAAGAGAGTAGAAGAATCAAGTAAGAACAAAGTGAAGGTGGCACCAGACACAATGAGGCCAACATGAATCTCAACATATATGCATATATACACACGAGAATATACAGAATCAATCGAACAGAACCCAAAAGGCAGACTACCAGAAAATAAAATCACAAATATTAAACCTCATTTGCAAGAATCAAAATGTACAGTCGAAAATGACCCAAATCTGCCCAACACCCATAGTGGAGAGTAAACATGAAGGCCTCTGAACTTCAGATTTTCCAGCTTACTTTGTTACTTTAGCAACCAGGTAGGGTTACTAAACACTTTCAATTCAGTCATAAATTTAACTTTCACTCGACTTTTCCCAATACTAACATCAACAAAACGAGGCAAATTCTGAAATAAAAACAGTATATTAAGGATTTGACCAACAAATCATTCTGTAGAAAGATGACCTCAAACAAACTGCACCATTAATTGACCCAATGCTCTCTAAAAGTCAGTTCATGGGTTGTTAGAGTAAGAGTAAATGTAGACATACACACACCTGTAGCAGAGGCTTAACCTCTGGAGGTGTTCTGAGTGTTGACCCAATGCTGCAAGAAGGTCATCAGTGGCACCACGTATGATTGAAGCCTCTTTCAGGTACTGAAAAGTACCCTTAGCCCTATGTGATAGGGAATTATCCAGGTGAAGATGGGCCTGCAGACAAGATAGGACAATTAAGTTAAGAGAATATTAAACCAAAAATAAATGGTAGCAGCAGATTAAAGCTGAAAAAAAGTTCAACAACCTACTAATCATCAGAAGGTACAAAGTGATTAGTAGGGAAATGACAAAACTATATAAGACATTAAGCCATTAAAAATAAATAGTGAATTAGAATAAAATGACTAGTGCATTACTGCAAGAAACATCATTAATTACATATATAAAGCATAAGGAGGGGTGTTAAAAACCATAAGATTTCCTCTCTTGTTGAAGTCGGATCTGGCAAAACCACCCTACTTCTGAGACATCAAAACTCTCTGGGTTTAGCCCACCTAACCCCATCACTTTGCCAGCAAATAGCCACAGTTAACTACTGAGTTGACGTCCCAACCCAAAAACCTACAAACAGCCCCTAATCTTCCGTACATACTCCCTAACATGATCAGCTCTAAGACTGTCCAGTAGGACATACACACCCAGCATACTACAATTAAACATAATCAAAAAAATACATAGAGCTGAAGGGCATTCTAATCACCCAAAACATTCATGCAATCTTCATCCAAGAAGCAAAACTAATGGCAAATCATAAAAATACTAAACCATATCAGAGAATTTCTTTGCAAACACCTCCATCTCCTGCCCACCAAACAACCCAATGTAACTCCAGAATTTCTGCACAGACATTAACAAAACAGATTAACAAAAAGATACTTACCTTTATTTCCTTTTTACCATTTGCTAGTTTCCTTCTCTTCCGACTGTGGGCATCATCAAGAAATGATGAGACTTTATTCGCACCATTCTTTGCTAGACCTTCTTTGCATTTCCCAGCTCCATTCGGATAAAAGTCACTAAGAAACTCAGGCTTAAATGGAAAAAAAATGCAATATTAATCAATATTGTATCTTGAAATTATCTTCAAGTATAGTTTTTTTTTAAATGTTCATTTTTTTCTAGATAAATAATAGATTTTATCAATTCTTCTTCCCCTGTCCCTTCATTCAGTTTACTTTTTGTCTTCTTTTCAAAATGTAACATTAGGAATGTTTTTTTCTAATGCAATTCTAGCCTGATGATTAAAATTCAAAATTTTGTAAAGTCAGGCTGTCCTTATCATTTGTCTTAAGGTGCTCATTAGTCAATAAATGATGAGAAACTAGTATAACCAATGAGGGGTTTCACTCAGTGGAAATATAAAAGGGATAAATGAAGGAAAGTGCTAAATAGAAAGAAGAGGATAGTGATAACAGCAAACCACAACCTTAAGTGATAGGCTGGTAGAAGTATTGAAAACTTCAAGAAAGTGGTTGGTAGAAGGACCACATTGATCAAAGAGTACAAACTGAAACCTCTCTTTGGGCAGTTATCAGGGTATGAAAATAACCTTACCTCATCAAGAATAATGCTGAGTGAAGTAAGATTGGGACATTTTTCTGAAATAATGATCAAGACCTGATATGGAAGACTGCATGAACCCAAGCTCAAAGTAGTAATGGTTTCATTCAGTAATACCTATGTGAAAAGAAAACTTTGACTATTATCTATTTTATTGTTGTGACAAAGATTTCAGCATCACAAATTTATAGGACCTGGCTTACTGTACTATTTTCAAATATTAAGCACAAGATTTTATCTTCTCTAAATTCTGACCACTTTCTAATAATGTAGGTTCCATGAATATATAACTAAAAATGAATTAGGCCAAACCAACATGTGCATCTCAGCCAAAATGTTCTTGAAAAGGGCACATAAAGTAGCAAAATTGAAACTGTATTAAATACACATACACTCCTTGGGAGGGCATGCAACTCTGTTGAGCCTGCTCCTGTATGGAGGATGGCAAGCCCTTTTTAGAGAACAATGAATATAGGGTAACTGATCAATTCTCTAAATGTGATATATATCTTGAATAACTTAGGATTTAGTGAAACCAAACATAATTACAAATATACCTTTAAAATATCCAGCCTTGCATCAGGCCATTTGTCCCATTCAGTTCGACTGAAGAACTCTTTGATTAATTTATCTCGAACCTAAAAAAAATAATTGAGAGTAAGAAGATATTTGCAGTCCCAAATGAGATATGCACTGTGTTGTCAGATGCAAAATGGAGATGGAAGCAAAATAGTAGTTGTAGTATAATTGCCAGGATAGCCCCAAACGTTGGGCATTGGCATGCATCAATGACTTAGATAGATCATAAAGATAAAATCTGAAAAAAAAGAAATATTAAATTAAACTAGGCATGTATATAACTCAATCAAATGGAATTGGATATAAATGAAAAATTGTATACAATAACGTCTATACAGTATATTCTTTATTATCTTTGAATTTTCAACAATATAACTATAATAGTATTGATACAATTAAAAAAATAAAATAGTGACTCAAAATTTGCTTGCAGAATCAAGAAAGCATGATATATTTGTGCGTAGGAAAGACGTCTGCATACCTAGGCTATAATTAGCCAGGGATGGGGGGGGGGGGGCTCTTTCACTCATCATTTAAACTTTAAAATATAAGTTGTTATTATACCCCCTATCACAATGGTATTAAGTTGAATCATATAACTCTTTAACACTGGACTGGTCACTGCACTATGTTTTGAATGTCGCCTGTGCATAACGGCCCCACTGAATTCAAATGCGCTGCCAGGCACGGGGAATGTCAGTTGGAGTTCATCAGTGAGTGCAAAATTGTTTTGAAACTTTTAAGGATGAGACTTTTGTTTTTGACTCCCCACCACAACAATATATGTATGTATGTATGTATGTGTGTGTGTGTGTGTGGGGAGGGTTTCGGGGAACTACTATTGTTGCTAATAGTAGTAGTATTAATATTGATAATATCACCATTTTACGTTATTGTAGTAAGAATTGATAAGTAGCAGAATATTTTATATATTTTAGTATTCTCAATAATAATAATATTATTATTATTATTTTCAGCATTATTATCATTATTGTTGCTATGAATTATGATAATGATTACGATACATTTTAGTATTTTATTTTACTATCCTTATGTTCAGGCAGATATGGTCAACTCAGCATAGTTAAGCATGCTCCCATCAATTGCCTATCTGGGTACAGACCCACAAAAGCAGAAAAGGAGGCTATTGCTGCAGGTGGCCAATAACCCTGTAAGCACTCAGTGTTTGCCTCCGCCAAGTCTGACAGGCAAGAGATCCATAAGAAGTGGATCTCTGCGCTAAAATGCAGTGATACTGGCTGGAACCCAGACCAAATCATTGGCCTAGTGTCCGTCAGTTCATGGAGGGGGAGGCAGTGGTAAGAACACGAAGCTTGGTTTGGCTGTCTGGTTACAGCTTGAGAGCAGTGGCTTCTGAGATGGAGGAGGCGAGGTAGCAGTGATACCTTGATGATGCCAGAGTCACCCAGGAGCTGGTGGAGGCAGCTATTCATGCTGAGCATGATGACCTGGATGAAGGGATGGAACAAGCAATTTCCCACCTGGCTGGTTACCTGGCACACAAGATCCTGCTTACTAACAGGTGCTGGTCTTGTCAAGACCTCCTAATCAACAGTAAGGCCTCAGACAAACTTACCCATGTCACCGAGCAAGTGAACGAGGCCATGGAGGTATTCCAACAGGGCAAACTCAAATCATTAACAGACTTGCTGTCACACGGTAGGCTAGTATGCCCCTCTCACAAGACTGTCTGTCTCACCAGGAATGTATGCTACATATAGAGGTGGCTCAGGAAGGAGGAAAGAACAAGGTACTCTCTGTTTGGGTGTAACAACCCTAAGGAGGCCTTCCAGAAGGTTGTTGTTGCACTTGGGGAAGAAGATGACCAGCAGGCTACATTGAGCTGTGCTAGTGGTCACAGCTTCTTGAAAATATTGTACCCAAAAATGGCAGCCAGTCTATTCAATGTCTTCATAAACTACAGCAAAGAAAGAAACAGTGAAGTGCATTAGAAACACAAAATTGATTCAGATGCAGCTTGCAACAAGAGCACTGATGAGAAACTAAAACTGAATGGCTTCAAGAAATAGATACATTTTGTGGAACGTTAACATTGTTTGGGGAAACTTTCAGTATTAATCTTGTGTTCATTTGGACAATGTAAAATTACAGAAGTGCCACAAAGATTCAATACATAAGTATATAAAGAGAACAGTGAATTTTTTTCTTGTGACCAGAACTTTGAAAAAATAACACAGGTTAGTGTTGGAAGTCAGAATGATTTTTATTGTTCATTGTACTGATATTTAGTGTTTATTCATGATCTGATAATCTATAGAAATAAATGAGAAGTTAAAACCTAATAATATATTATTATTTTTCTTTCAGTTGACTTTTTTTCTTATTTCACCAATTACCACCAATAAATTTTGTCTATACATTGTCATGACTCAATATCTATATATGAAAACTGCAAAACCTAGAGCAAAAAAGTTATTACTCTTGGTTTTCGAGTAACATCAAATAATGTTGAAAATGGTCTTGGGGCCACTATGCAATTGGCCAATATTCTGAGCTCAGTCCAGGTTTTAAGAGGTCTGTGGTCTAATTAATAAAATTATAATAGAAGCTAGTTTTAAAGAAAAAGATTGGAATGGAAATAGAATTTTTTGTGAATTTCCAGATCGAAATTGGACTTGTAAAAGTGTTTATAACTTCATTAAAAAGATAAAAACTATTGGCATGATTGCTTGAAAGAAAGGTAGTGGTGGTCATAAAAAAATTGCTATATCAGAGAATAAACTGACTGAAGTAGAACTTTTTATCTCAGGAGGAAAAACCTGGAACTCATCATCAATCTCAGAGGAAGATCTCTAGTGAATTAGATATTTCACATTCTTCTGTGCAACAGATTTTAAAATTACAAAAATTAAAAAGTTACAAAAGAATGTGCATTTCCTGTCATGATATTAATGTAAGACACAGAAAGACACATTGTAAGTTTCTCTACAATCGCTATTTATCTCAAGATACAAGAAATTTTATGTTTACCAATTAAAAAGATTTAACTTTGGAAGTGCCAACAAATAGTCAAAATAACAAGAGTTTATGGCTCAAATAAAAAGGATATCTATCCATCCTGCCTTTATCATAAATATTTAAAATTTAACACATTTTTTTTTTTTAGGAGCCCATCTGGTGACAGCCCACTTGGGCATAAGTCGACGGAATAACGACAGCCTAGCACTAGGCTACTTTAAAATAAGAATAACAATGATAAAAATGGGAAAAACGTAACAATTAGGAAGCAATCTCCGGCGTCGGGAGGAGGTCCCCCTCACCCTGGCACAGAAGCGTGCAACCTACAAAGAAAACAATAACAAAATAACCTACTTAAATAAAGGGGAGAAGCCCGGCTGCCCCCCAAAAGTCAACAAGTCCACAAGTCAATGTGCACAAACTCGTCCCGAGTACAAGGGACAGGCGGTAGCAAGCACGCCCATCCCGGTACAGGGACAGGTATCGTGCGCCAAGATCACCCAGACTGTGATATTCGACAAGAATGTTGCGAACAGTCTGGGGGACGACGCAGTCGTCACAATAGGGCGCTAGCTAGCGCTCCATCAGATAGCGATGGGGCACACAAGTGTGCCCGATTCGGAGACGACAGAAAGCGACCTGAAGCCGTCGCGGAATTGAGGGACAGGACCATGGGAACAGTCGCGGCGCAATGGCACGCAACTTTAAGTTACCATCTTCTTTGTCAAGCAGTCCGAAGAGCTGCCCATATTCCTGTCATGTAGTCGGTGTGAAGAAGAGCGAAACGCTGGTCCGGTCGCAGAGTCCTCGCGGACTCTTTGGCGCGCTCATTACCCGCAATTCCTACATGTCCAGGAACCCAGTAGAAGATAATCTCGACATCTGCCCAACTCGCAAAAACCGTGGCGTCACGGATATCGCGAACCAGGGAATGCGGAGATTCCAATGCCCCGAGAGCACTCAGGGCGCTTTGTGAGTCGCTATAGATCACTATCCGGTCTACGATCCGGGCCTGTCGCATAATCTCCTGGACAAAGTGGTGTATTGCCACCAGCTCGGCCGTGAAGACAGACGCAGCGCCTGGTAGAGCCCCGTTGACTTCAAACAGAGGGGATACGGCGTGGAAGCCGACCCCCTCTTGGGACTTGGAGCCATCCGTATACACTGGCACGGTTCCAGCGTGACACGATGTGTGCTCCAAAAAGGTCGAACGCAATATTCCCGGCGCAGTACAAGCTTTGGGAGCAGAGGCGTGGCGACAAATAGCCAAATGTGGTACCCTCCAGGGTGGCGTCCTGGGCAAAACCAGAGGCGCCACCGGCCCGAGAGCGATATCTACCTCTCGAAGGAGTTTCCTAAGCCCTAAACCCAAAGGGCTTAGGGTATGACTGGCGTCTCTCGACGGCATAGGCACGGTCGAGATCAGCTGCGGATGCAGTGAGAGCTGTTGGCGACTGAGGGAGGCGCCGGGCTCGCGCGTACAGTCGAGTGATACACTGCACGCGGCGCAGAGCGAGTGGCATCTCCCCAGCATCGACCAACAGGCTCTCAATGGGGGAAGTGCGGAAGGCACCGGTCGCAAGGCGAAGGCCGGTGTGGTGGATCGAATCCACCTTCCGCAATAAACGCTCGGCGGCGGATGCATAAAACTCGCATCCGTAGTCGAGCTTCGAACGGACAAAGGATCGATAAAAAAGTAAGGCAGTAGCCCTATCAGCGCCCCAAGCGCTGAACGTCACGGAACGGAGAATGTCCATGGCGCGGGTACAAGAGACCCTAAGGCTGCGAATATGAGCCTCCCAGGTGAGGCGTCGGTCGAATACAAGACCAAGGAAACGGTGCGATTCAACCACATCTAGGCGTACCCCATTAAGAAACAAATCTGGGTCGGGGTGGAGCCGTGGATGGCGGCAGAAGTGCACCACCTTAGTCTTGACCAAAGAAAACCGAAACCTGTGCGCCCCGGCATAGCGAGAGACGCGGTTCAATGCCTGTTGGAGTCGACGCTCCAGAGTTGGCATCTGGGCCGCGCCAAAAGAGATCGAAAGGTCATCCACGTAGAGCGTAGCGAGAACATCTTCCGGCAGCACCGAGGTAATGCCGTTGATGTCAGGGCATTTTTTTTTTTTTTTGATTAAGGGGCTATCTGGCGACTGCCGACTTAGGCATAAGTTGCCGTAAACAAACAGCCTAGTTCTAGGCTACTTCAAAAAAATTCAACAGGAAACAACAATAAAAAAAAATAACAATAAGAAAGCAATAACAAAAAAGATAACAAAAACAAAAACAACAATAAAACCGGGTTAAATGAAAGGGAGAAGGCCGGCCTCCCCCAAAAAGTCAATAAGTCCACCAGTCATGTTGCACGCACTCGTCCCGAGTACAAGGGACAGGCGGTAGCGACCCCGCCCATCCCGGTACCGAGACAGGTATCGTGCGCGAAGATCACCCAGACTGGGACATTCGACAAGAATATGCCGAACAGTCTGGGGGACGACGCAGTCGTTGCAATAGGGTGCATGCGAGCGCTCCATCAAGTAGCGATGCGTCACACGAGTGTGTCCGATTCGAAGACGACAGAAAGCAACCTGAAGCCGCCGCGGCATTGGGGGATAGGTCCATGGGAACAGTCGCGGCGCAATGGCACGCAACTTTAAGTTCTCTTCGACCGTCTCCCATCTTCTTTGCCAAGCAGTCCGAAGAGCTGCCCGTATTCCTGCCATGTAGTCGGTGTGAGGAAGAGCGAAACGCTGGTCCGGTCGCAGAGTCCTCGCGGACTCTTTGGCGCCCTCATCGGCGCGCTCATTCCCCGCAATTCCTACATGTCCAGGAACCCAGCAGAAGATAATCTCGACATCTGCCCGGCTCGCCAAAACCGTGGCGTCACGGATATCGCGAACCAGGGGATGCGGAGATTTCAATGCCCCGAGAGCACTCAGGGCGCTTTGTGAGTCGCTATAGATCACAATCCGGTCTCCGAACCGGGCACGTCGCGTAATCTCCCGTACCGAGTGGTGTATTGCCATCAGCTAGGCCGTGAAGACAGACGCAGCGCCTGGTAGAGCCCCGCTGACTTCAAACAGAGGGGATACGGCGTGGAAGCCGACCCCCTCTTGGGACTTGGAGCCATCCGTATACACTGGCACGGTTCCAGCGTGACACGATGTGTGCTCCAAAAAGGTCGAACGCAATACTCCCGGCGAAGTACAAGCTTTGGGAGCAGAGGCGTGGCGACAAATAGCCAAATGTGGTACCCTCCAGGGTGGCGTCCTGGGCAAAACCAGAGGCGCCACCGGCCCGAGAGCGATATCTACCTCTCGAAGGAGTTTCCTAAGCCCTAAACCCAAAGGGCTTAGGGTATGACTGGCGTCTCTCGAAGGCATAGGCACGGTCGAGATCAGCTGCGGATGCAGTGAGAGCTGTTGGCGACTGAGGGAGGCGCCGGGCTCGCGCGTACAGTCGAGTGATACACTGCACGCGGCGCAGAGCGAGTGGCATCTCCCCAGCATCGACCAACAGGCTCTCAATGGGGGAAGTGCGGAAGGCACCGGTCGCAAGGCGAAGGCCGGTGTGGTGGATCGAATCCACCTTCCGCAATAAACGCTCGGCGGCGGATGCATAAAACTCGCATCCGTAGTCGAGCTTCGAACGGACAAAGGATCGATAAAAAAGTAAGGCAGTAGCCCTATCAGCGCCCCAAGCGCTGAACGTCACGGAACGAGAATGTCCATGGCGCGGGTACAAGAGACCCTAAGGCTGCGAATATGAGCCTCCCAGGTGAGGCGTCGGTCGAATACAAGACCAAGGAAACGGTGCGATTCAACCACATCTAGGCGTACCCCATTAAGAAACAAATCTGGGTCGGGGTGGAGCCGTGGATGGCGGCAGAAGTGAACCACCTTAGTCTTGACCAAAGAAAACCGAAACCTGTGCGCCCCGGCATAGCGAGAGACGCGGTTCAATGCCTGTTGGAGTCGACGCTCCAGAGTTGGCATCTGGGCCGCGCCAAAAGAGATCGAAAGGTCATCCACGTAGAGCGTAGCGAGAACATCTTCCGGCAGCACCGAGGTGATGCCGTTGATGTCAGGGCATTTTTTTTTTTTTTTTGATTAAGGGGCTATCTGGCGACTGCCGACTTAGGCATAAGTTGCCGTAAACAAACAGCCTAGTTCTAGGCTACTTCAAAAAAATTCAACAGGAAACAACAATAAAAAAAAATAACAATAACAAAGCAATAACAAAAACGATAACAAAAACAAAAACAACAATAAAACCGGGTTAAATGAAAGGGAGAAGGCCGGCCTCCCCCCAAAAGTCAATAAGTCCACCAGTCATGGTGCACGCACTCGTCCCGAGTACAAGGGACAGGCGGTAGCGACCCCGCCCATCCCGGTACCGAGACAGGTATCGTGCGCGAAGATCACCCAGTCTGGGACATTCGACAAGAATATGCCGAACAGTCTGGGGGACGACGCAGTCGTTGCAATAGGGCGCATGCGAGCGCTCCATCAAGTAGCGATGCGTCACACGAGTGTGTCCGATTCGAAGACGACAGAAAGCAACCTGAAGCCGCCGCGGCATTGGGGGATAGGTCCATGGGAACAGTCGCGGCGCAATGGCACGCAACTTTAAGTTCCCTTCGACCGTCTCCCATCTTCTTTGCCAAGCAGTCCGAAGAGCTGCCCGTATTCCTGCCATGTAGTCGGTGTGAGGAAGAGCGAAACGCTGGTCCGGTCGCAGAGTCCTCGCGGACTCTTTGGCGCCCTCATCGGCGCGCTCATTCCCCGCAATTCCTACATGTCCAGGAACCCAGCAGAAGATAATCTCGACATCTGCCCGGTTCGCCAAAACCGTGGCGTCACGGATATCGCGAACCAGGGGATGCGGAGATTTCAATGCCCCGAGAGCACTCAGGGCGCTTTGAGAGTCGCTATAGATCACAATCCGGTCCCGAACCGGGCACGTCGCGTAATCTCCCGTACCGAGTGGTGTATTGCCATCAGCTCGGCCGTGAAGACAGACGCAGCGCCTGGTAGAGCCCCGCTGACTTCAAACAGAGGGGATACAGCGTGGAAGCCGACCCCCTCTTGGGACTTGGAGCCATCCGTATACACTGGCACGGTTCCAGCGTGACACGATGTGTGCTCCAAAAAGGTCGAACGCAATACTCCCGGCGAAGTACAAGCTTTGGGAGCAGAGGCGTGGCGACAAATACCCAAATGTGGTACCCTCCAGGGTGGCGTCCTGGGCAAAACCAGAGGCGCCACCGGCCCGAGAGCGATATCTACCTCTCGAAGGAGTTTCCTAAGCCCTAAACCCAAAGGGCTTAGGGTATGACTGGCGTCTCTCGACGGCATAGGCACGGTCGAGATCAGCTGCGGATGCAGTGAGAGCTGTTGGCGACTGAGGGAGGCGCCGGGCTCGCGCGTACAGTCGAGTGATACACTGCACGCGGCGCAGAGCGAGTGGCATCTCCCCAGCATCGACCAACAGGATCTCAATGGGGGAAGTGCGGAAGGCACCGGTCGCAAGGCGAAGGCCGGTGTGGTGGATCGAATCAACCTTCCGCAATAAACGCTCGGCTGCGGATGCATAAAACTCGCATCCGTAGTCGAGCTTCGAACGGACAAAGGATCGATAAAAAAGTAAGGCAGTAGCCCTATCAGCGCCCCAAGCGCTGAACGTCACGGAACGGAGAATGTCCATGGCGCGGGTACAAGAGACCCTAAGGCTGCGAATATGAGCCTTCCAGGTGAGGCGTCGGTCGAATACAAGACCAAGGAAACGGTGCGACTCAACCACATCTAGGCGTACCCCATTAAGAAACAAATCTGGGTCGGGGTGAAGCCGTGGATGGCGGCAGAAGTGCACCACCTTAGTCTTGGCCAAAGAAAACCGAAACCTGTGCGCTTCGGCATAGCGAGAGACGCGGTTCAATGCCTGTTGGAGTCGACGCTCCAGAGTTGGCATCTGGGCCGCGCCAAAAGAGATCGAAAGGTCGTCCACGTAGAGCGTAGCGAGAACATCTTCCGGCAGCACCGAGGTGATGCCGTTGATGCTCAGGGCAAAGAGTGTGACACTGAGGACACTTCCCTGCGGGACACCCTCTTCCTGCTCCTTTGGGCCGGAGAGGGCTCCCCCCACCCGTACGCGGAATCGACGATCTCGCAAAAATTCAGATATAAAAATTGGGAGGCGTCCCCTCGCCCCCATCGTGTGGAGATTCTCCATGATACCGTATCGCCATGCGGTATCATAGGCCTTCTCCAGATCGAAAAACACCGTGGCGTAGTGCTGTCTACGAAGGAAAGCCTCGCAGACGGCATTTTCCAGTCGGAGCAGAGCATCCGACGTGGAGTGGAACTTGCGGAAGCCACACTGTGCGGAAGACAGATGGCCTCTGCTGTCCAGGAAAAAGGCTAATCTAACATTTACCAATTTCTCCATCAACTTGCACACGCAAGAGGTTAGAGAGATTGGGCGGAAACCGGTCGGAGTAGAGTGATCTCTCCCCGGTTTGCGAAAGGCGAGCACAGTAGCGATTCGCCAGGAGTCTGGGAGAAGACCTTCCACCCAGATCCTGTTGAACAAATCTAACAGAAAGGCCATGCCTCGCTCACCTAGATGTCGAAGCATGGCGTACGGGACATCGTCCGGACCATGGGCGGTGTCCGCGCACGAAGCGAGAGCGGAACGCAACTCACTCACAGTAAACTTGTCGTTGAAGGGTTCTCCGCCTCTGGAGGTAAAGTCCAGCCGGCGGCCTTCCGCGACATCACGACGTGCATTGAATGCTGGCGGAGCAGCATCACGGCTAGAGAATGCAGAAAAAGCGGTCGCGAAGGATTCCGCCACGGACGCAGGGTCAGGGATTGCGGTCCCATTCTCCTGGAGAACGGGAGGGGGGTCCTGCGAGAACTTGCCCCGAATCCTTTTGACTCGCTTCCACACCTCAGCTAAAGGGGTCTTCCCGTTAAGTGAAGACACGTATGCCCGCCAAGAAGAGCGGCGGGCGTGCTTCGAAATATACCGGAACCTAGCCCTAGCCCGACGAAATTCAGCGACAGTGAAATCGTTCGGGCGGCGCTTATAGCGCATGTAGGCATAACGCTTCTGTTTGAGGGCCGTCTCACACTCGGCCGACCACCATGGGAGTGGTCGGCGTGCAAAACGGCCAGACGTCCTAGGAATAGTAGTCAGGCCCACGGCGATGAGGTTGCCGGAGAAGAACTCAACGGCCTCATCCACCGACCTAAACTCCTCGACTGAGATAGAGAATTCAGTCATTTCCTGAAATTCAGGCCACCGCGCCCGCGCTAAGCACCACCGAGGTGGTCTCTCAGGCGGCAGTTGCCCTGAAAATGATATTTGAATGGGAAAGTGATCACTACCATGGAGATCATCGACCACCCCCCAATCAAAATCAGGCTGTGCCTCCGAAGAGCACAAAGATAGGTCAAAGCAAGAAAATGAAGCGGTTCTTGGACAGTGATGCGTAAACTCATCCACGTTTAGGACACCCATCTCAAGCTCTTCGATCAGATCGGCAAGGACTTGTCCCCTGGGATTTATGGAGTAATCTCCCCAGAGAGGATGCCTGCCGTTCAGATCTCCAAGCAAGAGATAGGGCCTCGGCAACCGTGCCACGACGCGGCGGAAGTCCCCCGCGTCGAAGTCAGCTGACGGTGGAATGTACGCAGAAATGATAGTATACCTCCTATCCAGGTGCAGCTGCACAGCCACTCCCTGAAAGGAGGTATCTAAAGAGAAAGGAAGAACGGAGACATCATGCGGGGTGTAAACCGCGCATCCCCCAGCTCGGCCATCCCGCGGTGGTGGGGTCGCAAGACCCTTGTACCCCGGGAGGGTGGGCAGGGGGCACGCGCCTAGCATGGTCTCCTGCAGAAAAACAGCTAATGGAGAACGGGACGAGACGAGCCTCCGCAGCTCCTCCCAGTTGGCCCAGAGTCCACGGCAATTCCATTGAAGGAATATGCCCTCCAGGCCTAGCTCGGAGGAGAAGCGGGGGCCCTCCTCGAACTGAAGACCCTCACGGGAATGGCCGTACGCTTCCCGGGGGCAGAACCCCGGGCGCTGTTGGCCGGACAAAGCGCTGGAGGCGCTGTCGCCTTAGAGGACTTATTGGGGGAGGTTGGGCTCGCCATGCGAGTCTTTTCCTCCCTCCGCCTCGAAACCTTAGGCGGGCGCTGCGGCTTGGGAGGCGGGGGGCCCTCTTTTCGAGGAACCACCGTCTCCGAGCCACTCGCTCCACCTCGGGGCGTGGGCGAAGGAGCCGAATCTCCTTTGTTGCTGTCCTCCTTTCGGGGGACAGCTTTAGGAACCCTCGAAGATGGCCTAGCGACCATCTTCAGGGGTGTTGCCTCCTGTGAGTCTAACGACTCTGTGGAGGCGCGTGGCCGTTTCGCCTTTCGGGAAACGGTCTCGCTGGGGGAAGAGGGGGGAGCCCGGGTTTTAGCCGGGGCTGGGTATGAACCCTTTTTGCCGCCAGCTTTACTAGGGCAGCGCCCGGGTTGGGTAGAGCACGCAGAAGGGCTCCGAATGGGCGCGGAAACAACCGTGCTCGTTGGCCTGGATGGGCCAGGAGCAGAGGGTGCCTTTCTAACTACTGAGGCATATGACGTCCCAGGCAGAGCTGGGCGCGCCAGGACCAAGTCCTTAGCCTCGCGGAATGAGAGTCTATCCTGGGCCTGAACGGCCAGGATTTCTTTCTCAAGGAGATATGCACCACATTGCTTCGAAGAAGCAGGGTGCGGCTCTCCGCAATTGACACACTTGGCCACACACGATTTGGACTTATCGTGTGCGACCTTGGAGCAATTTACACAGACTTCGGGTGACCCCGACTTTGCACGTCTACATGAGCGATTCGTATGGCCGAAGCGGTGACAGTAATAGCACCGCCGCGGCAGTGGCACGAATGCCTTCACGCGGTAGCGGTACCAACCGGCACGCACCGACTCAGGGAGCTTGTCACAGTCGAACGTGACGAAGAGTGTAGGGGTGGGTCTCGAAGCCCCTCCCTGTTTTCTCATTACACGTTCCACCTTGACTGCCCCATGGTCGGCCAGCTCTAGGGTGATGTCCTCAATGGAGTAGTCAACGAGTTCCCTCGCATAAACTACTCCTTTCACAATGTTCATGGTAGAGTGCGGCGTCACGCTCACCGGGGTGCCATGAAGTGTCCGAAGAGCACTTATCTTGGCCGCCTCGGCGGGATTCGCCGCATTCGCCAGAAGGCTGCCGTCCGAGAAACGGGTCACCTTCGGCTCTCTACCAATTGCACTAGCTAATCCTCTCCTCTGATGGATCATGTTGCCCTTGGACAACATGGTGCCATCAGTGGAGAGAATAACGAGGAAGCGTTTGAAGCCAGCGGGCTCGAAAACGACAGGTAACCTCTGAATGAGGGGCCCCGATGTCATCGAGGCTCCGCCCTGTGCACTCTTGGTGTTAGTCTTGGTCAGGGGCTCCGCACACGAGGGGATAGAGGGGCCGGATGTGCTGATCTTGGCTTGGTCGCCTACCAAAGTGGCAGCAGACCCATCCATCCCCGCAGCCCCCGCGGATGGAGAGGAGCCCCGAGTCTTTTTCGTCTTTTTAGTCCTTTTAGTCTTTTTCTTTTTTGGAGAGGAGGGCGGGGAATGAACCCGCTTCTCACCCCCGCCGGCAGAAGCCCCCAGGCCAGATGGACCGGCCTCAGCCAGGTCCCTCTCCGAAATGGAGAAGGTCCTGGTTGTCGTAGGGGCACCTGTCGGAGGAGATCCCTCCCCTCCTTGTACTGCCTCGGAGCCCTCAGCCATTTGAGGAGGACCTTGCATAGGAGGGGTTCGGTTTTTGGCGCCGAGCCCGAATTCCCCCCCATGGAAGGCCCTACCGTCTGAGGCTGGGTCTCCTCAAGGACCATGTCTATCACAGGAGGGGCCTCCAGTTGGCCATCCCCTCCCAGGACATCGCAGGTCCCCTTGGCAGCGTCAAGAGTCATTTGTGGGGAGGCACAAGCCTTAACCCCGGCAAGGTTTAAAATTCTTGCCAGCAGGTCTTTTGAGGGAAGCGACCGAAGGGGCCTGGCTTCCCTCTCCCCCCTAAGGGGGTTTGCCCTACCGAGCCGCTTACAAGAGAGGCGCTCGGCAATAGGCTGCCTGCTGGCTTTCTTGGCAGTCCCCTTAGAAAGAAAAGGAGGGACTGCCGCTGGAAATAGGGAGGTGCCCGAAAGCACCTCCAGAGAAGGGAGTGAGGGGGAGTCCCCTACACCCGTAGGCGTAGGAGAGGAGTAAGCCTCCTCTCCGGTTAAAGAAGTATGGAGGGTCCCCTGCGCAAGCACAAGGAGGGGGACCTCCATTTTTTTGGTGGAGCTGCCCGAGGGCGGCTCCGTTGTTCTTGGGGAAGTTGGGGGTTGGGTTTTTTTTTATATTCATCATCGGGCATGGTGACCCTCTTATTTACACGGGACGCAACAGCTCACCACCTCTCACAGTTGCCGGCACTGCAAGAGGTGCTTGCAGGCCCGGCAGAGCCAGGCGCCGCCATTTGGGACCACCCATCCCGCCTGGTGGCCTGGCAGTCCATCGGCATGGCGGCTCCACCTTAGACACGGCGTAAAAAAGATAGATTTTGAAGACGAGAGGAAAAGGGATGTGAGGAAGGTATGGGTGGGGATGAAGCAGGTAGATAAAAACCAGCCACCCCAGACCGGAGCTCAGGGGTTAGGGAACATTGTCCCCCACCCCCTCAGCCCCGATGCGGGACGGTTGGCTGAAAGGAAGGTCAGCATCTACCCTGTGAAATTAGAGGCTGACCAGAGAAAGTTGTGGGAGAGGTTGTGTGAAAAGAGAGGAAACAAGTGTTTTGAAGGAAGGAAGAGAGGCTAAGCTGGGGCCGGACGGAGTGCTGAGTCCCCTCAGCACAGCGGCCAGGATGGCAAATCACCGCGCCCCTTACGGGGTGATGCTCAGGGCAAAGAGTGTGACACTGAAGGACACTTCCCTGCGGGACACCCTCTTCCTGCTCCTTTGGGCCGGAGAGGGCTCCCCCCCACCCGTACGCGGAATCAACGATCTCGCAAAAATTCAGATATAAACATTGGGAGGCGTCCCCTCGCCCCTATCGTGTGGAGAGGATCCATGATACTGTATCACCATGCGGTATCATAGGCCTTCTCCAGATTGAAAGACACCGTGGCGTAGTGCGCTCTACGAAGGAAAGCCTCGCAGACGGCATTTTCCAGTCGGAGCAGAGCATCCGACATGGAGTGAAACTTGCGGAAGCCGCACTGTGCAGAAGACAGATGGCCTCCGCTGTCAAGGAAAAAGGCTAATCTAAAATTCTTTAATTTCTCCATCAACTTGCACACGCAAGAGGTTAGAGAGTTTGGGTGGAAACCTGTTGAACAAATCTAAGAGAAAGGCCATGCCTCGCTCACCCAGGTGTCGAAGCATGGCGTACGGGACATCGTCCGGACCATGGGCGGTGTCCGCGCACCAAGCAAGAGCGGAGCGCAACTCACTCACAGTAAAACTGTTGTTGAAGGGTTCTCCGCCTCTGGAGGTAAAGTCCAGCCGCCGGCCTTCCGCGACATGACGACGTGCATTGAATGCGGAAAAAGCGGTGTAAAAGGATTCCGCCACGGACGCGGGGTCCGAGATTGCAGGCCCATTCTCCTGGAGAATGGGAGGGGGTTCCTGCGAGAACTTGCACAGAATCTTTTTGAGTCGCTTCCACACCTCTGCTAAAGGGGTCTTCCCGTTAAGTGAAGACACGTATGCCCACCAAGAAGAGCGGTAGGCGTGCTTCGAAATATACCGGAACCATGCTGGGTGTAAACCGCGCATCCCCCATCCCGGCCATCCCATGGTGGTGTTGTTGTAAGACCCTTATACCCCGGGAGGGCGGGCAGGGGGCACGCGCCTAGCATGGTCTCCTGCAGAAAAATAGCTAACGGGGAACGGGACGAGACGAGCCTCCGCAGCTCCTCCCAGTTGGCCCAGAGTCCAAGGCAATTCCATTGAAGGAATATGCCCTCCAGGCCTAGCTCGGAGGAGACGCGGGGGCCCTCCTCAAATTGAAGACCCTCACGGGAATGGCCGTACGCTTCCCGGGGGCAGAACCCCGGACGCTGTTGGCCGGACAAAGAGCTGAAGGCGCTGTTGCCTTCGAGGACTTATTGGGGGAGGTTGGGCTCGCCATGCGAGTCTTTTCCTCCCTCCACCTCGAAACCTTAGGCAGGCGGTGCGGCTTCGGAGGAGGGGGGCCCTCTTTTTCGAGGAACCACCGTCTCAGAGCCACTCGATCCACCACTAGGCGTGGGCGAAGGAGCCGAAGCTCCTTTGTTGCTGTCCTTCTTTCGGGGGACAGCTTTAGGAACCCCGGAAGATGGCTTGGTGACCAACTTCAGGGGTGTTGCCTCCTGTGAGTCTAACGACTCGGTGGAGGCGCGTGGCCGTTTCGCCTTACGGGAAACGGTCACGCTGGGGAAAGAAGGGGGAGCCCTGGTGTTAGCCGGGGCTGAGTTTGAACCCTTTTTGGCGCCAGCTTTACTAGGGCAGCGCCCGGGTTCAGTAGAGCCCACAGAAGGGTTGTGAATGGGCACGGAAACAACCGTGCTCGTTGGCCTGGGGGAGCCAGGAGAAGAGGGTGCCTTTCTTACTATTGAGGCATATGACATCCCAGGCAGAGCCGGGCGCGCCAGGACCCAGTCCTTAGCCTCGCGGAATGAGAGTCGATCCTGGGCCTGAACGGCCAGGATTTCTTTCTCGAGGAGATATGCACCACATTGCTTCGAAGAAGCAGGGTGTGGCTCTCCGCAATTGACACACTTAGCCACACACGATTTAGACTTATCGTGTAACAACAAGGAGTAACAACAAGGAAAGAAGGTACCCTAGGAGACCTTACGGTCCATTCAAGGAGGGTACCTTTCGACTATCAATCGAGCAGGCACATGGCTGCTCAATTGTTTTGCGTCCCTAAACGGCCACTTTTCAAGACTTTGTCTAGTCTTGACTTGAACTGGTCAACAGATTCACTGTTGACAACTTCCACTGGAAGTGCGTTCCACTTACCGCAGATACTGTAGGTGAAAAAAATTTCCACACATATTGCAGGTGTAACGCTTCAGTTCAAGTTTGAAGCCGTGTGCGGCCTTGGAGCAATTTACACAGACTTCGGGTGACCCCGACTTTGCACATCTACAAGAACGATTTGTATGGCCAAAGCGATGACAGTAATAGCACCGCCGCAGCAGTGGCACGAATGCCTTCACGCGGTAGCGGTACCAACCACCAGGCACCGACTCAGGGAGCTTGTCACAGTCGAACGTGACAAAGAGTGTAGGGGTGGGTCTCGAGGCCCCTTCCTGTTTTCTCATCACACGTTTGACCTTGACCGCCCCATGGTCAGCCAGCTCTAAAGTGATGTCCTCAATGGAGTAGTCAACAAGTTCTCTCGCATAAACTACTCCTTTCACAAAGTTCATGGTAGAGCGCAGCGTCACACTCACCGGGGTGCCATGGTGTCCAAAGAGCACTTATCTTGGCCGCCTCAGCAGGATTCGCCAGAAGGCTCCCATCCGAGAAACGGGTCACCTTCGGCTCTCTACCAATTGCACTAGCTAATCCTCTCTTCTGATGGATCAGTCGAGCGAATAACGAGGAAGCATTTGAAGCCAGTGATCTCGAAAATGCCAGGTAACCTCTGAATGAAGAGCCCCGACATAATCAAAGCTCTGCCCTGTGCACTTTTGGTCTTAGTCAGGGGCTCTGGACCCGGTGGGGCAGAATGGCCGGATGTGCCGATCTTGGCTTAGTCGCCTACCAAAGTGGCAGCAGACCCATCCATCCCCGCAGGCCCCGCGGATAGATAGGAGCCCCAAGTCTTTTTATACTTCTTTTTAGGAAAGGGGGTCGGGGAATGAACCCGCTTCTCACCTACGCCGACAGAAGCCCCTAGGCCAGATGGACCGGCCTCAGCCAGGTCCTTCTCCGAAATGGTGAAGGCCCTGGTGGTCGAAGAGGCACCGGTTGGAGGAGATCCCTTCACTCCTTGTACTGCCCCGGAGACCTCAGCCGTTTGAGGAGGACCTTGCATAGGGGTGGATTTGGGTTTGGTGCTTGGCACTGAGCCCAGATTCCCCCACATGGAAGGCCCTACCATCTGAGGCTGGGTTTCCTCAAGGACCATGTCTATCACAGGAGGGGCCTCCAGTTGGCCATCGCCTCCCAGGAAATCACAGGTCTCCTTGGCAGCGTCAACCAGTCTTGTGTGGGAAAGCACAGGTTTAATATTCTTGCCAGCAGGTCTTTTGAGGGAAGCAACCGAAGGGGCCTAGCTTCCCTCTCCCCCCTAAGGGGGTTTGCCCTACCGAGCCGCTTTGATGGTGAGCGGTTGGTTATGGGCTGCCTGCTGGGTTGCTTGGCAGTCCCCTTGGAAAGAAAAGTAGGGACTGCCGCTGGAAGCAGGGAGGTGCCCGAAAGCACCTCCAGAGAAGGGGGTAAGGGAGAGTCCCCCCCTACACCCATAGGCATAGGAGAGGAGCAAGCCTCCTCTCCGGTTAAAGAAATATGGAGGGTCCCCTGCGCAAGCACAGGGGGTGGGGATGGTGAAACCTCCATTTTTTTTTTGTGAAGCTGCCCAAGGGCGGCTCCATCGATGGAACAGAGAAAGTTGAGGGTTGGGGTTTTTTTGTTTGTTCATACATGGGCATGGTAACCCTATTTTTTTTGTGGGATGCAATCGCTTATCACCTCTCACAGTTGCCTGCACTGCAAGAGGTGCTTGCAGGCCTGGCAGAGCCAGGTGCCGCCATTCAGGACCCCCCCTCCCGCCTGGTGGCCTGGCAGTCCATCGGCATGGCGGCTCCACCTTAGACACAGCGTAAAAAGATAGATTGTGAAGAGGAAAGGAAAAGGGATGTGAGGAAGGTATGGGTGGGGATGAAGCAGGTTGTTAAAAACCCTCATCCTGAACCGGAGCTCAGGGGTTAGGGAACGTTGTCCTCTACCCCTCCCCCAGCCCTGATCCGGGACGGTTAGCTGAGAAGAAGGTCAGCATCTACCCTGTGAAATTAGAGACTGACCAGAGAAAGTTGTGGGAGAGGTTGTATGAAAAGCGATGAAGTAGGGGAAAAATACAAGCTATCTGAAGAAAGGAAGAGAGGTTAAGCTGGGGCCGGATGGAGCGCTGGATGCCGTCAGAACGGCTGCCAGGATGGCAAATCATCACACCCCTTACGGGGCAGGGATGGGGGGGCTCCACTTGGCCATGCCCCCACCCCAAAGACATCACAGGTCCCGTTGGCAGTATTGTCATTAGTCAGCTGGTGTGGGAAGGCACAGGCCTTGACCCCAGGCCAGGTTCAGTATTCTTGCCAGCAGGTCTTTTGAGGGAAGCAACTGAAGGGGCTTGGCTCCCCTCTCCCCCCTAAGGGGGTTTTCCCTACCGAGCCGCTTCCATGAGGGGCCATTGGCAATGGGCTGCCTGCTGGCTTTCTTGGCATTCCCCTTAGAAAGAAAAGGAGGGACTGCCGCTGGAAATAGGGAGGTGCCCGAAAGTACCTCCAGAGAAGGTTTGAGGGAGAGTCCCCTACACCCGTAGTCATAAGAGAGGAGTAAGCCTCCTCTCCGGTTAGAGAAATATGGAGGGTCCCCTGCGCAAGCACAGGGGAAGGAACCTCCATTTTTTCACTGGAGCTGCCCGAGGGCGGCTCCGTCATTTGTTCAGGGGGAATTGAAGGATGGGGGGGGGTAGACTCATCATTGGGCATGGTGACCCTCTTTTTATCACAGGATGCAACCGCTCATCACCTCTCGCAGTTGCCCGCACTGCAAGAGGTGCTTACAGGCCTGGCAGAGCCAGGTGCCACCATTCAGGACCCCCCCTCTGTCTGGTGGCCTGGCAGTCCATCGGCATGGCGCCTCCACCTTGAACACGGCGTAAATAGATAGATTGTGAAGAGGAGAGGAAAAGGGATGTGAGGAAGGTATGGGTGGGGATAGAGCAGGTTGTTAAAAACCAACCACCCCAGACCGGAGCTCAGGGGTTAGGGAACATTGTCCCCTCTCCCCTCAGCCCCAATCCGGGACAGTTGGCTGAGAAGAAGGTCAGCATCTACCCTGAGAAATTAGAGGCTGACCAGAGAAAGATGTGGGAGAGGATGTATGAAAAGTGAGGAAACAAGTGGTTTTTTTGAAGGAAGAAGAGGCTAAGCTGGGGTCGGACAGGGTGCTGAATCCCATCAGCATGGCGGCCAGGATGGCAAATCACCGCGCCCCTTACGGGGTAAAATTTAGCACAAAAAAACACAATGGTTTCTGTGAATGTCATGGAATGGTAAAATGAGGATCCATTTTATTGATACACAATAAAATATTAATCATAGTGCCCTAAAATAATTAGTTATTTATTACTCACTTGATCATTTAAAATACCAGGAAGAAATTGCAACCTCTGAGATGTTGCTTTCAAGAGACTTTCCTTAGATTTTGCTCGTAATGAAGTAAGAAGATATGAATCTTGCAAGTCTTTTGTCAAAAGGTGTGCAAGGTAAAGGTCAGCAACAAAAGATGAAAGCACAGCTTTTAAGGTCAAATTTTCTAGTGTTTCAACAATTTTCTTTTTCAATGGAGCCATTAACAATATTAGTAATCTGGAAGGCAAATATTTGGGAAGTAATCTGTAAAGTATCAATTTTATGAAAACAAGAATACCTGATTAATTAGTTTGAATATATGGCTATTTAAAATTATTCACCCAATTTCAAATATGTTGTTTTTTAATATTAGAAAGAAGAAAAACTACAAGTATCTTTATTACACCTAAGTTTGGGAAACATGACTAAGTAAACATTTCCACTACTCATCTTCAAAGTAATCCATTTGAGTACTTGCTGAACTTGTTTGAATTTCCTTGGCAGCAAGACTCACCTTGGGAATAGGAAAAAATCCCAAGTGAGATCAAGCAAATAATAGGGGTGAAAATCCCTAGTGAGATCAAGCAGATAATAGGAGGGAGAGGGGTAACAAATGAAATCAAGCAAAGAATAAAAGGAAAAAAATCATATATAAGATGGAATGATTCACAATCTAGAAATTGGTAAACAACCAGTTGATGCAAGGGAATGTCATTAAAAAGTATAAATTTTTCCAATTGTAGAGCAGACTACACTCTGACTATAAATGCAACCAATAACCAAGGCAATGAAGGAAATATGTATATGGCTAGTTAGTTATTAGGAATTAGGCAGCTCAAAACTACCATTGGCCAAACAAAGGATGGCTCCTTAAGAGAAAATGTCTTAAATATTATAAAGGATGATCAATATTATGGCCATTATGATTGTCAAAGGATATCTAGAATACACATAATTTTGGGCAGAAATAGATCTAACCTTAATATGTTGGATCAGAAAAGGGATTGATCTTAGAGGATTATAACTTGTGCAAGCATTCATTGTTTTGTTTTCTTTTCTGGTTAAGGCAAATTCTATCTAGATTCTCTGCTCTGTAAAATTAGCAATTTCAGATATGAAAATTGCTTAACTACTAAGACAGACAGAGTCTGGCAGAGTTAAAATAGGATCTATCAAATATGAAGGGGTTGTGAGAGAAACTGATGAGGAAATAGTTGAGGTACTAAATGGTCATTTTGCATCAGTATTTACAAAAGAGAAACTAAATAGTCCTATGTATAGTACTCATGGGTCAGGAAAAGAGGTGTTTACTAACATTAGTGTGGATCGGAGGATGATAAAAGGACTAATAGGTGAGTTAGATACTACCAAGGCCTCCGGCCCTGATAATATTCATTCTAGGATACTTAAAGAAGGGGTAGAAAGTATCTCAATAGCTCTGGACAAGTTATATACTAGGTCATTGGAATATGGAGAAATACCCGATGATTGGAAGAGAGCGAATGTAGTCCCCATTTTCAAGAAGGGTAGTAAAGAGGATCCAAATAACTTTAGACCGGTTAGCCTAACTCCTGTAGTCTGTAAAATTCTTGAGAAAATAGTTAAAAAAGGGATTTGCCAACATCTAGAGAGGGAGGGGTTAATCAGCGATGCTCAGCATGGGTTTAGATCAGGTAGATCATGTTTGACTAATTTACTAGACTTTCTGGAGTTCGTAACAAATCAAGTAGATAAGGGAGAGAATGTAGATGTAATTTACTTGGATTTTAGTAAAGCATTTGATAAGGTACCACAGAGGAGACTAGTTCATAAATTAAAAATGATTGGGATATGTGGGGGTGTTTCAAATTGGATAGCTGAGTGGCTGAAAGACAGGAAGCAAAGGGGAGTGCTAAATGGTGTAAAGTCAGAGTGGAGGGATGTTATCAGTGGGGTTCCTCAGGGATCAGTTCTCGGTCCATTATTATTTGTCATCTATATAAACGATCTTGGGGAGGCAGTTAATAATAAAGTGTCAATTTTTGCAGATGATACCAAATTAGCAGCTGTAGTTAAAGATATTGATGATAATTTTAAAGTGCAGGGGGACTTAAATAAATTGTTATCCTGGGCACATAAGTGGCAAATGACTTTCAACCTTGATAAGTGCAAAGTTATTAACATGGGAAAAGATAATAGAGAATTTAACTATGAAATGGATGGGCATTGGCTGAGCTTAGTAGAGGATGAGAAAGATCTAGGAGTAGTAATAGATAAGTCATTAAGGTTTTCTAAGCAGTGTATTGAAGCAAGAAATAGGGCAAATAGAGTGCTGGGTTTTATTAAGAGAAATGTCAGTTACAAAAGTAAGGAGGTTATTCTTAAACTCTATAACTCTTATGTTAGGCCACATCTAGAGTACTGTATACAGGCATGGTCCCCACATTTTAGACACGATATTAACCTTCTTGAGTCAGTGCAACGGAGGGCAACAAAGATTATTCCTTCCCTGAGGCACCTTGAATATATAGATAGACTGAGGGAATTAAATATGTTCTCGTTCGAAAGGAGGTGTGTGAGAGGGGATATGATTGAGCTCTTTAAAATTTTTTCCGGGATAGATAAATTGGATGTTAGCAAGTTTTTTGAGTTAGATGATGGAAATCGGACTAGAGGTCACCACTTGAAAATTAAAAAGCAAGGGTGTAGGTTGGATTTAAGAAAATATTTTTTCACCAATAGAGTGGTAGACTTCTGGAACAAATTGCCGCCGAGGGTAGTAGGTAGTCCAAATCTAAATGTATTTAAGAGTAGGTTGGATGAGTTTATGGGAAGGGAAGGTTGTGATGGTTCCTAAGTTTTGTATATATTAATATTGTTTGTATATATCTATAGCTGCATGATTTAGTTCTTGACAAGCCTTGATTGGTGATACCCTTGTTTGTGGACGCAATCCTCTGGATCTGGTTTTCTTGGGAGTTTGGGTGCCTTAAAAAAGAGGCCGTTTGACTCGGATGACCTATGATGAGCCCTTGTGGCTTTTGTCATCTGTTATATTATATTGTGGGGGACTTTGATTTTGTCTTCCCTGGTGATGGTGCTTTTTGTGGGTGGGTTTTGACAGAGGCGGATGACCTTTGATAGGCCCTTGAGACTTTTGTCATCCGTGTAATTATGTTATGTTATGTTATGACAGCTTTCAAATAATACACATAATATAAAACTCTAGCTGTTAAGCTAGTCTACCATTTGTACACTCTATATAAGTGTTACTTCCTTTTGGCAACAGGTAATTAACACAAGATTTCAAAAGGTTTGAACTTTGCGATAATAACTTGTGAGAATTTCAAAGTAAACATAATTTATTACTAATCCAGTAAATGGGGCTACTATTCACAGCATTTTATCCGATACTCATACCTTCAAAAGGACATTGCCTATTTATAGAAAAAAGTGAATGTATCAAGAGAGCCTCTAAAACTGCGAAAAGAGCTCCTAATATGTAAGCCATCATGTGCCTCCACACTCTTTAATCATCTATACTCAAGCTTTCTATGCATTAGAGAGAAAAATGCAAATTAATGGAAAGGATGCCACATACATGCTCCAGTCAAATTAAAGCACTAATGGTGAAAGAAAATATGCAGGATGATCGACTTTGAATGCCGCTGATGCAGCAAATTAACTAGGGAGGAAAAAAAAAATAATTCTATTATGACATCTGGTGATAGCCTTCTAGGGCATAAGTCACTGTACTCAAGCTAGCCTGTATCTAGGCTATATTAAAAGCCAAATTAAAAAGCAAAAAAAAAAACAAACAAGTTGAAAAAATATAGAGTGAGCTCCACCGACAGGAGAATGCCTGCCCTCCCCCGCCGAAGAAGACCGCCATCCATATTTGAATATTAAATAACGGGGAGAAGGCCGGCCACCTCCAAAAAGTCTAAAAGTCCACAGGTCGGTGTGCACGAAGACGTCCCGAGTACAAGGGACAGGCGGTAGCCTAGAGAGGAAATAGTAGTCCTAAGGACATCGGCTATATTTGGTTGTCTGAAGTCTATCTACCAAAAGAATGGGAGTATTGGAGACAACAATTGCACTATCCACGCTTAAAATACCACAAGTACCTAACAATGATGGTAGACAACAAACAATGTCCACAAAGAAACCAAACCAGCTAAAACAGTGGATGCCTTAGAGAAACATAATGCAATCTCAAACCCCACAGAGAGTGCATGGCCAAATCTCAGGCAATGAAAACATTGAAGATGGTGGCATTTTAAATATCAACTGTATATTGTATGCAGCTACAAATAAAAACAAAACATAAAGGATGAGAAAAGCCACAAGGAGCTATCATAGTCATCCCAGTACAAAATCTCTTAAAACCAACACAATGATATAGTATAATCTGTATTATCAGTCATCAATCAATAGTCTCATTATATTGAGTTTTTAATACAAGACCACAAACATCCAAGTACTGACAAGAACTTATCTATAATACATATTGAGTGTCCCAAGAAAATGTATACACACTTTAAATAGTTGTAGAGTAGGTATTTATTAAATTACATTTCATTTTCAAAATTTAATAGAATCTATAAACATTATTTTGTTTCTTCAATAAAATAAAAATGTATACACAGTTTAAATAATTGTAAAGTAGGTATTTATTCAAATGATTTTTTTCTTTGTAGAGTTAATGATGGCAGTCAGAGTAAACTTTGAAGAAAGTTCATTCTAAAATGCTACTGGAAGTGTGAAAACACAGTTGAAGTACAAAGGCAATTTAGGAGGGAGTTTCAAAAAGAACCACCAACGCGCCTTATCATCAATCAAAGAGATAAGTTTGAAGCCGATAGAACTGTTGAGAATGTCCATGAGAAGCGTTCCAGAAGACCATGATCATCATCATCCTCTACAAAGTAAGAGTGTTGGAAACGTATCAACAAAGTCAAAGATAATCTGTGCAACAAGCCAATGGTGAGGTAGGCATTTCAAAATTGTAGGCCATCAGATTATGAAGCGTTGTCAATGGAAAAGTTACATTCCAAGATTAGTTCATGCTCTTAATGACGATGATCCAGACTGAAGAGTGCAGTATAGCGAGTGGTACTTGGAACTATGTGTTGAAAATGCACACTTTCCAACAAAGATTGTGTGGAGTGATGAGGCCACATTAAAATTAAAGGGTTCAATCAACTGCCACAATTGCACCTATTGGGGATCTGAGAATCTGCATGTTATGGTCGAACACCATGTTAATTTACCAGAAGTTACAGTGTGGTGTGGCTTATCATCAAGAGGATTAATTGGACCATTCTTTTTTGATGCTACTGTGACTGGTCCCATTTACTTGAACTTGCTACAACAGTCTGTCATGCCAATTATTAGGGATAACTTTGAAGATGGAAGTTTTATTTTCAGCAAGATAGGGCACCCCCAAACTACCATTATGATGTCAGATCCTTCTTTGATGAGAACTTGCCAAACAAGTGGATTGGACGGAGGTGTATCGTTGAATACCCTCCACATTCACCAGACCTCACACTACTAGACTTTTTATGGGGATACCTAAAAGACAAAGTCTACGCTATGAAACCTGCAGCAGTCACTGAATTGAAAGCAGACATTAAACGTGAATGCATACAAATACCAAACAAATTGTTTAGTGTTGTTTGCGATTCCATTGCTTTGCATTGTCAGCAGCGTCTGGACCAGAACAGAGGTCAGTTTGAGAACAGGCATTGACAAACGATAAAATAATGTTTGTAGATTCAATTAAATTATGAAAATGAAATGTATTTTAATAAACACCTACTTTACAATTATTTAAAGTGTGTATACATTTTGGGGGGACACCCGGTATAAACCTGCAAAATCAGGTTTTTTATAAATGGTCTAGCTTTCCTTTGAATGATTTCAAACTAGAACTATTTACATCATCCACAGGCAATCCATTCCATGAATCAGAGATTCTATTAGTTTGATAATATTTCCTCAAATACAGACAGCATCTAGTTTGTTTATTTTTATTTACAAACAGTGAACACTTTTCCTATCATCAATCTCAGGCTCAAAAACTTCCCACTCTATAATTTAACCCACCACCCATAAACCTTTTTAAAAGATGGATCATATTACCCCTTAAGCACCTGTGTCTTAGTGGCTCATACAAGAAACTCAATACTGAGTGGGAGACCTACATTTAGGAAGTTAAATGCAGGTAGGTGGAAGGGTTTGAGAGTATGCTCTGGGAGGTATGAAAGGCTGATCTCTGTTTGTAAGTGAGATGAAGTTGTCATCATGTATGTACAAGTGAATGATGTTAAGAGAGTTGGTTCATGTGAGTTACAGGATAGTATAAGAGGTTGATTGAAAGGATGAAAGTAGAATATAAGTCAGAGCATCTGGTGTGCTTCCCAGATTTTTTTGTTTTTTTACGGGGCTATCTGGCGACTGCACACTTGGGCATAAGTCGCCGCAAACAAACAGCCCAGTTCTAGGCTACTTTAAAATAAAATTTTGAACAGAAACAACAATAAAAAGGGGATAACAATCAGGGAGCAAGCTCCGGCGTTGGGAGGAGGTCCCCCTCCCCCAGGCGCTGGAGCCTGCGACCTACAAAAAAACAAAAACAAATAATAACAAAAAAACGTGTAAATACAAGGGAGAAGGCCGGCCTCCTCCCAAAAGTCTATCAGTCCACCAGTCATGGTGCACGCACTCAACCCAAGTACAAGGGACAGGCGGTAGCGATCTCGCCCATCCGGTACCGGGACAGGTAACGTGCGCCAAGATCACCCAGACTAGGACATTCGACGAAAATGTGCCGAACAGTCTGGGGGACGAGGCAGTCGTCGCAATAGGGCGCGGGCGAGCGCTCCATCAAATAGCGATGCGTCACACGAGTGTGTCCGATTCGGAGACGACAGAAAGCGACCTGAAGCCGTCGCGGCATTGGGGGATAGGTCCATGGAAACAGTCGCGGCACAATGGCACGCAAATTTAAGTTCCCTTCTACCGTCTCCCATCTTCTTTGCCAAGCAGTCCGAAGAGCTTCCCATATTCCTGCCATGTAGTCGGTGTGAGGAAGAGAGAAACGCTGGTCCAGTCGCAGAGTCCTCGCAGACTCTTTGGCGCGCTTAGTCCCCGCAATTCCTACATGTCCAGGAACCCAGCAGAAGATAATCTCAACATCTGCCCGGCTCGCCAAAACCATGGCGTCACAGGTATCGCGAACCAGGGGATGCGGAGATTCCAATGCCCCGAGAGCACTCAGGTCGCTTTATGAGTCGCTATAGATCACAATCCGGTCTCCGAACCGGGCACGTGGCGTAATCTCGCGTACCGAGTGGTGTATTGCCACCAGCTCGGCCGTGAAGACAGACGCATCGCCTGGTAGAGCCCCGCTGACTTCAAACAGAGGGGATACAGCGTGGAAGCCGCCCCCCTCTAGGGACTTGAGCCATCCGTGTACACTGGCACGGTTCCAGCGTGACACGGTGTGTGCTCCAGAAAGGTAGAACGCAATACTCGCGGCGCAGTACAAGCTTTGGGAGCAGAGGCGTGGCGACAAATAGCCAAATGTGGTACCCTCCAGGGTCGCGTCCTGGGCAGAACCAGGGGCGCCACCGTCCTGAGAGCTATATCTAGCTTTCGAATTAGTTTCCTGGCTCTAAACCCAGAGGGCTTAGGGTATGACTGGCGTCTCTCGGCAGCATAGGCACCATCGAGATTAGCCGCGGATGCAGTGAGAGCTGTTGGCGACTGAGGGAGGCGCCGGGCTCGCGCGTACAGGCGAGTGATGCACTGCACGCGGCGCAGAGCGAGTGGCATCTCCCCAGCATCGACCAACAGGCTCTCAATGGCGGAAGTGCGGGAGGCACCCGTCGCAAGGCGAAGGCCGGTGTAGTGGATAGAATCTACCTTCCGCAATAAACACTCGACTTCGGATGCATAAAACTCGCATCCGTTGTCGAGCTTCGAATGAATAAAGGATCAATAAAAAGGTAGGGCAGTAGCCCTACCAGCGTCCCAAGCGCTGAACGTCACGAAATAGAGAATGTCCATGGCGTAGGTACAAGAGACCCTAAGGCTGCGAATATGAGCCTCCCAGGTGAGGCGTCGGTTGAATACAAGACCGAGGAAACGGTGCGATTCAACCACATCCAGGCGCACCCCATTAAGAAACAAATCTGGGTCGGGGTGAAGACGTGGATGGTGGCAGAAGTGCACCACCTTAGTCTTGACCAAAGAAAACCGAAACCTGTGTGTTTCAGAATAGCGAGAGACGCGGTTCAATGCCTGTTGGAGTCGACGCTCCAGAGTTGGCATCTGGGCCACGCCAAAAAAGATCCAAAGGTCATCCACGTAAAGCGTAGCGAGAACATCTTTTGGCAGCACCGAGGTAATGCTGTTGATGCTCAAGGCAAAGAGTGTGACAATGAGGACACTTCCCTGCGTGACACTCTCTTCTTGCTCCTTTGGGCCAGAGAGGGCTCCCCCCACCCGTACGCGGAATCAACGATCTCGCAAAAATTTGCATATAAACATTGGGAGGCGTCCCCTTGCCCCCATCGTGTGGAGTCTTCATGATACTGTATCGCCATGCGGTACCATAGGCATTCTCCAGATCGAAAGACACCATGGCGTAGTGCTGTCTAGGAAGGAAAGCCTCACAGACAGCATTTTCCAGTCAGAGAAGAGCATCCAACGTGTAGTGGAACTTGCGGAAGCCGCACTGTGCAGAAGACAGATGGCCTCCGCTGTCCCGGAAAAAGGCTAATCTAACATTTACCAATTTCCCCACACGCAAGAGGTTAGAGAGATTGTGCGGAAACCGGTCAGAGTAGAGTGATCTCTCCCCGGTATGCGAAAGGCGAGCACAGTAGCAATTCACCAGGAGTCTGGGAGAAGACCCTCCACCCAGATCCTGTTGAACAAATCTAACAGAAAGGCCCTACCGTCTGAGGCTGGGTTTCCTCAAGGACCATGTCTATCACAGGAGGGGCCTCCAGTTAGCCATCCCCTCCCAGGACATCGCAGGTCCCCTAGGCAGTGTCGCCAGTCTTGTGTGGGGAGGCACAGGCCTTGACCCCGGCAAGGTTTAAAATTCTTGCCAGCAGGTCTTTTGAGTAAAGCGACCGAAGGGGCCTGGCTTCCCTCTCCCCCCTAAGGGGGTTTGCCCTACCGAGCCGCTTACACGAGGGGTGGTCGGCAATGGGCTGCCTGCTGGCTTTCTTGGCAGTCCCCTTAGAAAGAAAAGGATTATTATTATTATTTTTATTTTTTTTTTAAGAGCTCATCTGGCGACTGCCTACTTGGGCATTAGTCGCCGTATTAAAACTGGCCTAGTTCTAGGCTACTTTAAAATGAAATTAAAGAGAGAAAAAAAAAAAAAACACCCCAAAAGGGGTAAAGGAAGCAAGCTGGTGCGTCGGGGAGAGGTCCCCCCGGCGTAGGAGCGTGCAACTAAAGAAAAAAAAAAAAAAAAGAAAAAAAAAAGCAAAAAAACAACAACAAACAAAAAACAAAACAAACAAACCTTGCTTAAATAATAGGGAGAAGGCCGGCCTCCCCCAAGAAGTCAACAAGTCCACAAGTCAGTGTGCACGAATCTGTCCCGAGCACAAGGGACAGGCGGTAGCGACCCCGCCCATCCCGGTACTGGGACAGGTATCGTGCGCGAAGATCACCCAGACTGGGACATTCGACAAGAATGTGCCAAACAGTCTGGGGGACGACGCAGTCGTTGCAATAGGGCGCAGGCGAGCGCTCCATCAGATAGCGATGCGTCACACGAGTGTGTCCGATTCGGAGACGACAGAAAGCAACCTGAAGCCGCCGCGGCATTGGGGGATAGGTCCATGGAAACAGTCGCGGCGCAATGGCACGCAACTTTAAGTTCCCCTCGACCGTCTCCCATCTTCTTTGCCAAGCAGTCCGAAGAGCTGCCCGTATTCCTGCCATGTAGTCGGTGTGAGGAAGAGCGAAACGCTGGTCCGGTCGCAGAGTCCTCGCGGACTCTTTGGCGCCCTCATCGGCGCGCTCATTCCCCGCAATTCCTACATGTCCAGGAACCCAGCAGAAGATAATCTCGACATCTGCCCGGCTCGCCAAAACCGTGGCGTCACGGATATCGCGAACCAGGGGATGCGGAGATTCCAATGCCCCGAGAGCAATCAGGGCGCTTTGTGAGTCGCTATAGATCACAATCCGGTCTCCGAACCGGGCACGTCGCGTAATCTCCCGTACCGAGTGGTGTATTGCCACCAGCTCGGCCGTGAAGACAGACGCAGCGCCTGGTAGAGCCCCGCTGACTTCAAACAGAGGGGATACGGCGTGGAAGCCGACCCCCTCTTGGGACTTGGAGCCATCCGTATACACTGGCACGGTACCAGCCTGACACGATGTGTGCTCCAAAAAGGTCGAACGCAATACTCCCGGCGCAGTACAAGCTTTGGGAGCAGAGGCGTGGCGACAAATAGCCAAATGTGGTACCCTCCAGGGTGGCGTCCTGGGCAGAACCAGGGGCGCCACCGGCCCGAGAGCTATATCTACCTCTCGAAGGAGTTTCCTGGCCCTAAATCCAAAGGGCTTAGGGTATGACTGGCGTCTCTCGGCGGCATAGGCACCATCGAGATAAGCTGCGGATGCAGTGAGAGCTGTTGGCGACTGAGGGAGGCGCCGGGCTCGCGCATACTTTTTTTTTTTTTTTTTTTTTTTAAGAGCTCATCTGGCGACTGCCTACTTGGGCATTAGTCGCCGTATTAAAACTGGCCTAGTTCTAGGCTACTTTAAAATGAAATTAAAGAGAGAAAAAAAAAAAAACACCCCAAAAGGGGGAAAGGAAGCAAGCTGGTGCGTCGGGGAGAGGTCCCCCCGGCGCAGGAGCGTGCAACTAAAGAAAAAAACAAACAAACAAAAAATGCAAAAAAACAACAAAAAACAAAACAAACAAACCTTGCTTAAATAATAGGGAGAAGGCCGGCCTCCCCCAAGAAGTCAACAAGTCCACAAGTCAGTGTGCACGAATCTGTCCCGAGCACAAGGGACAGGCGGTAGCGACCCCGCCCATCCCGGTACTGGGACAGGTATCGTGCGCGAAGATCACCCAGACTGGGACATTCGACAAGAATGTGCCGAACAGTCTGGGGGACGACGCAGTCGTTGCAATAGGGCGCAGGCGAGCGCTCCATCAGATAGCGATGCGTCACACGAGTGTGTCCGATTCGGAGACGACAGAAAGCAACCTGAAGCCGCCGCGGCATTGGGGGATAGGTCCATGGAAACAGTCGCGGCGCAATGGCACGCAACTTTAAGTTGCCCTCGACCGTCTCCCATCTTCTTTGCCAAGCAGTCCGAAGAGCTGCCCGTATTCCTGCCATGTAGTCGGTGTGAGGAAGAGCGAAACGCTGGTCCGGTCGCAGAGTCCTCGCGGACTCTTTAGCGCCCTCATCGACGCGCTCATTCCCCGCAATTCCTACATGTCCAGGAACCCAGCAGAAGATAATCTCGACATCTGCCCGGCTCGCCAAAACCGTGGCGTCACGGATATCGCGAACCAGGGGATGCGGAGATTCCAATGCCCCGAGAACACTCAGGGCGCTTTGTGAGTCGCTATAGATCACAATCCGGTCTCCGAACCGGGCACGTCGCGTAATCTCCCGTACCGAGTGGTGTATTGCCACCAACTCGGCCGTGAAGACAGACGCAGCGCCTGGTAGAGCCCCGCTGACTTCAAACAGAGGGGATACGGCGTGGAAGCCGACCCCCTCTTGGGACTTGGAGCCATCCGTATACACTGGCACGGTACCAGCCTGACACGATGTGTGCTCCAAAAAGGTCGAACGCAATACTCCCGGCGCAGTACAAGCTTTGGGAGCAGAGGCGTGGCGACAAATAGCCAAATGTGGTACCCTCCAGGGTGGCGTCCTGGGCAGAACCAGGGGCGCCACCGGCCCGAGAGCTATATCTACCTCTCGAAGGAGTTTCCTGGCCCTAAACCCAAAGGGCTTAGGGTATGACTGGCGTCTCTCGGCGGCATAGGCACCATCGAGATCAGCTGTGGATGCAGTGAGAGCTGTTGGCGACTGAGGGAGGCGCCGGGCTCGCGCATACAGGCGAGTGATGCACTGCACGCGGCGCAGAGCGAGTGGCATCTCCCCAGCATCGACCAACAGGCTCTCAATGGGGGAAGTGCGGAAGGCACCGGTCGCAAGGCGAAGGCCGGTGTGGTGGATTGAATCCACCTTCCGCAATAAACGCTCGGCTGCGGATGCATAAAACTCGCATCCGTAGTCGAGCTTCGAGCGAACAAATGATCGATAAAAAAGTAAGGCGGTAGCCCTATCAGCGCCCCAAGCGCTGAACGTCACGGAACGGAGAATGTCCATGGCGCGGGTACAAGAGACCCTAAGGCTGCGAATATGAGCCTCCCAGGTGAGGCGTCGGTCGAATACAAGACCAAGGAAACGGTGCGACTCAACCACATCCAGGCGTTCCCCATTAAGAAACAAATCTGGGTCAGGGTGAAGCCGTGGATGGCGGCAGAAGTGCACCACCTTAGTCTTGGCCAAAGAAAACCGAAACCTGTGCGCTTCGGCATAGCGAGAGACGCGGTTCAATGCCTGTTGGAGTCGACGCTCCAGAGTTGGCATCTGGGCCACGCCAAAAGAGATCGAAAGGTCGTCCACGTAGAGCGTAGCGAGAACATCTTCTGGCAGCACCGAGGTGATGCCGTTGATGCTCAGGGCAAAGAGTGTGACACTGAGGACACTTCCCTGCGGGACACCCTCTTCCTGCTCCTTTGGGGCAGAGAGGGCTCCCCCCACCCGTACGCGGAATCGACGATCTCGCAAAAATTCAGATATAAACATTGGGAGGCGTCCCCTCGCCCCCATCGTGTGGAGAGTCTCCATGATACCGTATCGCCATGCGGTATCATAGGCCTTCTCCAGATCAGAAAACACCGTGGCGTAGTGCTGTCTACGAAGGAAAGCCTCGCAGACGGCATTTTCCAGTCGGAGCAGAGCATCCGACGTGGAGTGAAACTTACGGAAGCCGCACTGTGCAGAAGACAGATGGCCTCCGCTGTCCAGGAAATGGGCTAATCTAACATTTACCAATTTCTCCATCAACTTGCACACGCAAGAGGTTAGAGAGATTGGGCGGAAACCGGTCGGAGTAGAGTGATCTCTCCCCGGCTTGCGAAAGGCGAGCACAGTAGCGATTCGCCAGGAGTCTGGGAGAAGACCTTCCACCCAGATCCTGTTGAACAAATCTAACAGAAAGGCCATGCCTCGCTCACCCAGGTGTCGAAGCATGGCGTACGGGACATCGTCCGGACCATGGGCGGTGTCCGCGCACGAAGCGAGAGCGGAACGCAACTCACTCACAGTAAACTTGTCGTTGAAGGGTTCTCCGCCTCTGGAGGTAAAGTCCAGCCGGCGGCCTTCCGCGACATCACGACGTGCATTGAATGCTGGCGGAGCAGCATCACGGCTAGAGAATGCAGAGAAAGCGGTCGCTAAGGTTTCTGCCACGGACGCGGGGTCCGAGATTGCGGTCCCATTCTCCTGGAGAACGGGAGGGGGGTCCTGCGAGAACTTGCCCCGAATCCTTTTGACTCGCTTCCACACCTCAGCTAAAGGGGTCTTCCCGTTAAGTGAAGACACGTATGCCCGCCAAGAAGAGCGGCGGGCGTGCTTCGAAATATACCGGAACCTAGCCCTAGCCCGACGAAATTCAGCGACAGTGAAATCGTTCGGGCGGCGCTTATAGCGCATGTAGGCATAACGCTTCTGTTTGAGGGCCGTCTCACACTCGGCCGACCACCATGGGAGTGGTCGGCGTGCAAAACAGCCAGACGTCCTAGGAATAGTAGTCAGGCCCACGGCGATAAGGTTGCCGGAGAAGAACTCAACGGCCTCATCTACCGACCTAAACTCCTCGACTGAGATAGAGAATTCAGTCATTTCCTGAAATGCAGGCCACCGCGCCCGTGCCAAGCACCACCGAGGTGGTCTCTCAGGCGGCAGTTGCCCTGAAAAGGATATTTGAATGGGAAAGTGATCACTACCATGGAGGTCATCGACCACCCCCCAATCAAAATCAAGCTGTGCATCCGAAGAGCACAAAGATAGGTCAAGGCAAGAAAATGAAGCGGTTCTCGGACAGTGATGCATAAACTCATCCACGTTTAGGACACCTATCTCAAGCTCTTCGATCAGATCGGCAAGGACTTGTCCCCTGGGATTTATGGTGTAATCTCCCCAGAGAGGATGCCTGCCGTTCAGATCTCCAAGCAAGAGATAGGGCCTCGGCAACCGTGCCACGACGCGGCGGAAGTCCCCCGCGTCGAAGTCAGCTGACGGTGGAATGTACGCAGAAATGATAGTATACCTCCTATCCAGGTGCAGCTGCACAGCCACTGCCTGTAAGGAGGTATCTAAAGAGAAAGGAAGAACGGAGACATCATGCCGGGTGTAAACCGCGCATCCCCCAGCCCGGCCGTCCCGCGGTGGTGGGGTTGCAAGACCCTTATACCCCGGGAGGGCAGGCAGTGGGCACGCGCCTAGCATGGTCTCCTGCAAAAAAATAGCTAACGGGGAACGGGACGAGGCGAGCCTCCGCAGCTCCTCCCAGTTGGCCCGGAGTCCACGGCAATTCCATTGAAGGAATATGCCCTCCAGGCCTAGCTCGGAGGAGACGCGGGGGCCCTCCTCGAATTGAAGACCCTCACGGGAATGGCCGTACGCTTCCCGGGGGCAGAACCCCGGGCGCTGTTGGCCGGAAAAAGCGCTGGAGGCGCTGTCGCCTTCGAGGACTTATTGGGGGAGGTTGACCTCGCCATGCGAGTCTTTTCCTCCCTCCGCCTCGAAACCTTAGGCGGGCGCTGCGGCTTCGGAGGCGGGGGGCCCTCTTTTCGAGGAACCACCGTCTCCGAGCCACTCGCTCCACCTCGTGGCGTGGGCGAAGGAGCCGAAGCTCCTTTGTTGCTGTCCTCCTTTCGGGGGACAGCTTTAGGAACCCCCGAAGATGGCCTAGCGACCATCTTCAGGGGTGTTGCCTCCTGTGAGTCTAACGACTCGGTGGAGGCGCGTGGCCGTTTCGCCTTACGGGAAACGGTCACGCTGGGGGAAGAGGGGGGATTTTTTTTTTTTTTTTTTTTTATAGAGCCCATCTGGCAACTACCCACTTGGGCATAAGTCGCCGAAAAACACGACAGCCTAGAATTAGGCTACTTTAAAGTTAAAATATGAAAACTTAACAATCAATATAAATTTGAAAAACTTAACAATCGAAGCAATCTCCGGCAGCGGGGGGAGGTCCCCCTCACCCCGGTGCAGGAGAGTGCAATCTAAAACAAAACAATAACAAAAAAAGGAACCTTAAATAAAGGGGAGAAGGCCGGCCTCCCCCAAAAAGTCAATAAGTCCACCAGTCATGGTGCACGCACTCGTCCCGAGTACAAGGGACAGGCGGTAGCGACCCCGCCCATCCCGGTACCGAGACAGGTATCGTGCGCGAAGATCACCCAGACTGGGACATTCGACAAGAATATGCCGAACAGTCTGGGGGACGACGCAGTCGTTGCAATAGGGCACATGCGAGCGCTCCACCAAGTAACGATGCGTCACACGAGTGTGTCCGATTCGAAGACGACAGAAAGCAACCTGAAGCCGCCGCGGCATTGGGGGATAGGTCCATGGGAACAGTCGCGGCGCAATGGCACGCAACTTTAAGTTCCCCTCGACCGTCTCCCATCTTCTTTGCCAAGCAGTCCGAAGAGCTGCCCGTATTCCTGCCATGTAGTCGGTGTGAGGAAGAGAGAAACGCTGGTCCAGTCGCAGAGTCCTCGCAGACTCTTTGGCGCGCTTAGTCCCCGCAATTCCTACATGTCCAGGAACCCAGCAGAAGATAATCTCAACATCTGCCCGGCTCGCCAAAACCATGGCGTCACAGGTATCGCGAACCAGGGGATGCGGAGATTCCAATGCCCCGAGAGCACTCAGGTCGCTTTATGAGTCGCTATAGATCACAATCCGGTCTCCGAACCGGGCACGTGGCGTAATCTCGCGTACCGAGTGGTGTATTGCCACCAGCTCGGCCGTGAAGACAGACGCATCGCCTGGTAGAGCCCCGCTGACTTCAAACAGAGGGGATACAGCGTGGAAGCCGCCCCCCTCTAGGGACTTGAGCCATCCGTGTACACTGGCACGGTTCCAGCGTGACACGGTGTGTGCTCCAGAAAGGTAGAACGCAATACTCGCGGCGCAGTACAAGCTTTGGGAGCAGAGGCGTGGCGACAAATAGCCAAATGTGGTACCCTCCAGGGTCGCGTCCTGGGCAGAACCAGGGGCGCCACCGTCCTGAGAGCTATATCTAGCTTTCGAATTAGTTTCCTGGCTCTAAACCCAGAGGGCTTAGGGTATGACTGGCGTCTCTCGGCAGCATAGGCACCATCGAGATTAGCCGCGGATGCAGTGAGAGCTGTTGGCGACTGAGGGAGGCGCCGGGCTCGCACGTACAGGCGAGTGATGCACTGCACGCGGCGCAGAGCGAGTGGCATCTCCCCAGCATCGACCAACAGGCTCTCAATGGCGGAAGTGCGGGAGGCACCCGTCGCAAGGCGAAGGCCGGTGTAGTGGATAGAATCTACCTTCCGCAATAAACACTCGACTTCGGATGCATAAAACTCGCATCCGTTGTCGAGCTTCGAATGAATAAAGGATCAATAAAAAGGTAGGGCAGTAGCCCTACCAGCGTCCCAAGCGCTGAACGTCACGAAATAGAGAATGTCCATGGCGTAGGTACAAGAGACCCTAAGGCTGCGAATATGAGCCTCCCAGGTGAGGCGTCGGTTGAATACAAGACCGAGGAAACGGTGCGATTCAACCACATCCAGGCGCACCCCATTAAGAAACAAATCTGGGTCGGGGTGAAGACGTGGATGGTGGCAGAAGTGCACCACCTTAGTCTTGACCAAAGAAAACCGAAACCTGTGTGTTTCAGAATAGCGAGAGACGCGGTTCAATGCCTGTTGGAGTCGACGCTCCAGAGTTGGCATCTGGGCCACGCCAAAAAAGATCCAAAGGTCATCCACGTAAAGCGTAGCGAGAACATCTTTTGGCAGCACCGAGGTAATGCTGTTGATGCTCAAGGCAAAGAGTGTGACAATGAGGACACTTCCCTGCGTGACACTCTCTTCTTGCTCCTTTGGGCCAGAGAGGGCTCCCCCCACCCGTACGCGGAATCAACGATCTCGCAAAAATTTGCATATAAACATTGGGAGGCGTCCCCTTGCCCCCATCGTGTGGAGTCTTCATGATACTGTATCGCCATGCGGTACCATAGGCATTCTCCAGATCGAAAGACACCATGGCGTAGTGCTGTCTAGGAAGGAAAGCCTCACAGACAGCATTTTCCAGTCAGAGAAGAGCATCCAACGTGTAGTGGAACTTGCGGAAGCCGCACTGTGCAGAAGACAGATGGCCTCCGCTGTCCCGGAAAAAGGCTAATCTAACATTTACCAATTTCCCCACACGCAAGAGGTTAGAGAGATTGTGCGGAAACCGGTCAGAGTAGAGTGATCTCTCCCCGGTATGCGAAAGGCGAGCACAGTAGCAATTCACCAGGAGTCTGGGAGAAGACCCTCCACCCAGATCCTGTTGAACAAATCTAACAGAAAGGCCCTACCGTCTGAGGCTGGGTTTCCTCAAGGACCATGTCTATCACAGGAGGGGCCTCCAGTTAGCCATCCCCTCCCAGGACATCGCAGGTCCCCTAGGCAGTGTCGCCAGTCTTGTGTGGGGAGGCACAGGCCTTGACCCCGGCAAGGTTTAAAATTCTTGCCAGCAGGTCTTTTGAGTAAAGCGACCGAAGGGGCCTGGCTTCCCTCTCCCCCCTAAGGGGGTTTGCCCTACCGAGCCGCTTACACGAGGGGTGGTCGGCAATGGGCTGCCTGCTGGCTTTCTTGGCAGTCCCCTTAGAAAGAAAAGGATTATTATTATTATTTTTATTTTTTTTTTAAGAGCTCATCTGGCGACTGCCTACTTGGGCATTAGTCGCCGTATTAAAACTGGCCTAGTTCTAGGCTACTTTAAAATGAAATTAAAGAGAGAAAAAAAAAAAAAAACACCCCAAAAGGGGTAAAGGAAGCAAGCTGGTGCGTCGGGGAGAGGTCCCCCCGGCGTAGGAGCGTGCAACTAAAGAAAAAAAAAAAAAAAAAAGAAAAAAAAAAGCAAAAAAACAACAACAAAAAACAAAACAAACAAACCTTGCTTAAATAATAGGGAGAAGGCCGGCCTCCCCCAAGAAGTCAACAAGTCCACAAGTCAGTGTGCACGAATCTGTCCCGAGCACAAGGGACAGGCGGTAGCGACCCCGCCCATCCCGGTACTGGGACAGGTATCGTGCGCGAAGATCACCCAGACTGGGACATTCGACAAGAATGTGCCAAACAGTCTGGGGGACGACGCAGTCGTTGCAATAGGGCGCAGGCGAGCGCTCCATCAGATAGCGATGCGTCACACGAGTGTGTCCGATTCGGAGACGACAGAAAGCAACCTGAAGCCGCCGCGGCATTGGGGGATAGGTCCATGGAAACAGTCGCGGCGCAATGGCACGCAACTTTAAGTTCCCCTCGACCGTCTCCCATCTTCTTTGCCAAGCAGTCCGAAGAGCTGCCCGTATTCCTGCCATGTAGTCGGTGTGAGGAAGAGCGAAACGCTGGTCCGGTCGCAGAGTCCTCGCGGACTCTTTGGCGCCCTCATCGGCGCGCTCATTCCCCGCAATTCCTACATGTCCAGGAACCCAGCAGAAGATAATCTCGACATCTGCCCGGCTCGCCAAAACCGTGGCGTCACGGATATCGCGAACCAGGGGATGCGGAGATTCCAATGCCCCGAGAGCAATCAGGGCGCTTTGTGAGTCGCTATAGATCACAATCCGGTCTCCGAACCGGGCACGTCGCGTAATCTCCCGTACCGAGTGGTGTATTGCCACCAGCTCGGCCGTGAAGACAGACGCAGCGCCTGGTAGAGCCCCGCTGACTTCAAACAGAGGGGATACGGCGTGGAAGCCGACCCCCTCTTGGGACTTGGAGCCATCCGTATACACTGGCACGGTACCAGCCTGACACGATGTGTGCTCCAAAAAGGTCGAACGCAATACTCCCGGCGCAGTACAAGCTTTGGGAGCAGAGGCGTGGCGACAAATAGCCAAATGTGGTACCCTCCAGGGTGGCGTCCTGGGCAGAACCAGGGGCGCCACCGGCCCGAGAGCTATATCTACCTCTCGAAGGAGTTTCCTGGCCCTAAACCCAAAGGGCTTAGGGTATGACTGGCGTCTCTCGGCGGCATAGGCACCATCGAGATCAGCTGCGGATGCAGTGAGAGCTGTTGGCGACTGAGGGAGGCGCCGGGCTCGCGCATACTTTTTTTTTTTTTTTTTTTTTTTAAGAGCTCATCTGGCGACTGCCTACTTGGGCATTAGTCGCCGTATTAAAACTGGCCTAGTTCTAGGCTACTTTAAAATGAAATTAAAGAGAGAAAAAAAAAAAAACACCCCAAAAGGGGGAAAGGAAGCAAGCTGGTGCGTCGGGGAGAGGTCCCCCCGGCGCAGGAGCGTGCAACTAAAGAAAAAAACAAACAAACAAAAAATGCAAAAAAACAACAAAAAACAAAACAAACAAACCTTGCTTAAATAATAGGGAGAAGGCCGGCCTCCCCCAAGAAGTCAACAAGTCCACAAGTCAGTGTGCACGAATCTGTCCCGAGCACAAGGGACAGGCGGTAGCGACCCCGCCCATCCCGGTACTGGGACAGGTATCGTGCGCGAAGATCACCCAGACTGGGACATTCGACAAGAATGTGCCGAACAGTCTGGGGGACGACGCAGTCGTTGCAATAGGGCGCAGGCGAGCGCTCCATCAGATAGTGATGCGTCACACGAGTGTGTCCGATTCGGAGACGACAGAAAGCAACCTGAAGCCGCCGCGGCATTGGGGGATAGGTCCATGGAAACAGTCGCGGCGCAATGGCACGCAACTTTAAGTTGCCCTCGACCGTCTCCCATCTTCTTTGCCAAGCAGTCCGAAGAGCTGCCCGTATTCCTGCCATGTAGTCGGTGTGAGGAAGAGCGAAACGCTGGTCCGGTCGCAGAGTCCTCGCGGACTCTTTAGCGCCCTCATCGACGCGCTCATTCCCCGCAATTCCTACATGTCCAGGAACCCAGCAGAAGATAATCTCGACATCTGCCCGGCTCGCCAAAACCGTGGCGTCACGGATATCGCGAACCAGGGGATGCGGAGATTCCAATGCCCCGAGAACACTCAGGGCGCTTTGTGAGTCGCTATAGATCACAATCCGGTCTCCGAACCGGGCACGTCGCGTAATCTCCCGTACCGAGTGGTGTATTGCCACCAACTCGGCCGTGAAGACAGACGCAGCGCCTGGTAGAGCCCCGCTGACTTCAAACAGAGGGAATACGGCGTGGAAGCCGACCCCCTCTTGGGACTTGGAGCCATCCGTATACACTGGCACGGTACCAGCCTGACACGATGTGTGCTCCAAAAAGGTCGAACGCAATACTCCCGGCGCAGTACAAGCTTTGGGAGCAGAGGCGTGGCGACAAATAGCCAAATGTGGTACCCTCCAGGGTGGCGTCCTGGGCAGAACCAGGGGCGCCACCGGCCCGAGAGCTATATCTACCTCTCGAAGGAGTTTCCTGGCCCTAAACCCAAAGGGCTTAGGGTATGACTGGCGTCTCTCGGCGGCATAGGCACCATCGAGATCAGCTGTGGATGCAGTGAGAGCTGTTGGCGACTGAGGGAGGCGCCGGGCTCGCGCATACAGGCGAGTGATGCACTGCACGCGGCGCAGAGCGAGTGGCATCTCCCCAGCATCGACCAACAGGCTCTCAATGGGGGAAGTGCGGAAGGCACCGGTCGCAAGGCGAAGGCCGGTGTGGTGGATTGAATCCACCTTCCGCAATAAACGCTCGGCTGCGGATGCATAAAACTCGCATCCGTAGTCGAGCTTCGAGCGAACAAATGATCGATAAAAAAGTAAGGCGGTAGCCCTATCAGCGCCCCAAGCGCTGAACGTCACGGAACGGAGAATGTCCATGGCGCGGGTACAAGAGACCCTAAGGCTGCGAATATGAGCCTCCCAGGTGAGGCGTCGGTCGAATACAAGACCAAGGAAACGGTGCGACTCAACCACATCCAGGCGTTCCCCATTAAGAAACAAATCTGGGTCAGGGTGAAGCCGTGGATGGCGGCAGAAGTGCACCACCTTAGTCTTGGCCAAAGAAAACCGAAACCTGTGCGCTTCGGCATAGCGAGAGACGCGGTTCAATGCCTGTTGGAGTCGACGCTCCAGAGTTGGCATCTGGGCCACGCCAAAAGAGATCGAAAGGTCGTCCACGTAGAGCGTAGCGAGAACATCTTCTGGCAGCACCGAGATGATGCCGTTGATGCTCAGGGCAAAGAGTGTGACACTGAGGACACTTCCCTGCGGGACACCCTCTTCCTGCTCCTTTGGGGCAGAGAGGGCTCCCCCCACCCGTACGCGGAATCGACGATCTCGCAAAAATTCAGATATAAACATTGGGAGGCGTCCCCTCGCCCCCATCGTGTGGAGAGTCTCCATGATACCGTATCGCCATGCGGTATCATAGGCCTTCTCCAGATCAGAAAACACCGTGGCGTAGTGCTGTCTACGAAGGAAAGCCTCGCAGACGGCATTTTCCAGTCGGAGCAGAGCATCCGACGTGGAGTGAAACTTACGGAAGCCGCACTGTGCAGAAGACAGATGGCCTCCGCTGTCCAGGAAATGGGCTAATCTAACATTTACCAATTTCTCCATCAACTTGCACACGCAAGAGGTTAGAGAGATTGGGCGGAAACCGGTCGGAGTAGAGTGATCTCTCCCCGGCTTGCGAAAGGCGAGCACAGTAGCGATTCGCCAGGAGTCTGGGAGAAGACCTTCCACCCAGATCCTGTTGAACAAATCTAACAGAAAGGCCATGCCTCGCTCACCTAGATGTCGAAGCATGGCGTACGGGACATCGTCCGGACCATGGGCGGTGTCCGCGCACGAAGCGAGAGCGGAACGCAACTCACTCACAGTAAACTTGTCGTTGAAGGGTTCTCCGCCTCTGGAGGTAAAGTCCAGCCGGCGGCCTTCCGCGACATCACGACGTGCATTGAATGCTGGCGGAGCAGCATCACGGCTAGAGAATGCAGAGAAAGCGGTCGCTAAGGTTTCTGCCACGGACGCGGGGTCCGAGATTGCGGTCCCATTCTCCTGGAGAACGGGAGGGGGGTCCTGCGAGAACTTGCCCCGAATCCTTTTGACTCGCTTCCACACCTCAGCTAAAGGGGTCTTCCCGTTAAGTGAAGACACGTATGCCCGCCAAGAAGAGCGGCGGGCGTGCTTCGAAATATACCGGAACCTAGCCCTAGCCCGACGAAATTCAGCGACAGTGAAATCGTTCGGGCGGCGCTTATAGCGCATGTAGGCATAACGCTTCTGTTTGAGGGCCGTCTCACACTCGGCCGACCACCATGGGAGTGGTCGGCGTGCAAAACAGCCAGACGTCCTAGGAATAGTAGTCAGGCCCACGGCGATAAGGTTGCCGGAGAAGAACTCAACGGCCTCATCTACCGACCTAAACTCCTCGACTGAGATAGAGAATTCAGTCATTTCCTGAAATGCAGGCCACCGCGCCCGTGCCAAGCACCACCGAGGTGGTCTCTCAGGCGGCAGTTGCCCTGAAAAGGATATTTGAATGGGAAAGTGATCACTACCATGGAGGTCATCGACCACCCCCCAATCAAAATCAAGCTGTGCATCCGAAGAGCACAAAGATAGGTCAAGGCAAGAAAATGAAGCGGTTCTCGGACAGTGATGCGTAAACTCATCCACGTTTAGGACACCTATCTCAAGCTCTTCGATCAGATCGGCAAGGACTTGTCCCCTGGGATTTATGGTGTAATCTCCCCAGAGAGGATGCCTGCCGTTCAGATCTCCAAGCAAGAGATAGGGCCTCGGCAACCGTGCCACGACGCGGCGGAAGTCCCCCGCGTCGAAGTCAGCTGACGGTGGAATGTACGCAGAAATGATAGTATACCTCCTATCCAGGTGCAGCTGCACAGCCACTGCCTGTAAGGAGGTATCTAAAGAGAAAGGAAGAACGGAGACATCATGCCGGGTGTAAACCGCGCATCCCCCAGCCCGGCCGTCCCGCGGTGGTGGGGTTGCAAGACCCTTATACCCCGGGAGGGCAGGCAGTGGGCACGCGCCTAGCATGGTCTCCTGCAAAAAAATAGCTAACGGGGAACGGGACGAGGCGAGCCTCCGCAGCTCCTCCCAGTTGGCCCGGAGTCCACGGCAATTCCATTGAAGGAATATGCCCTCCAGGCCTAGCTCGGAGGAGACGCGGGGGCCCTCCTCGAATTGAAGACCCTCACGGGAATGGCCGTACGCTTCCCGGGGGCAGAACCCCGGGCGCTGTTGGCCGGACAAAGCGCTGGAGGCGCTGTCGCCTTCGAGGACTTATTGGGGGAGGTTGACCTCGCCATGCGAGTCTTTTCCTCCCTCCGCCTCGAAACCTTAGGCGGGCGCTGCGGCTTCGGAGGCGGGGGGCCCTCTTTTCGAGGAACCACCGTCTCCGAGCCACTCGCTCCACCTCGTGGCGTGGGCGAAGGAGCCGAAGCTCCTTTGTTGCTGTCCTCCTTTCGGGGGACAGCTTTAGGAACCCCCGAAGATGGCCTAGCGACCATCTTCAGGGGTGTTGCCTCCTGTGAGTCTAACGACTCGGTGGAGGCGCGTGGCCGTTTCGCCTTACGGGAAACGGTCACGCTGGGGGAAGAGGGGGGATTTTTTTTTTTTTTTTTTTATAGAGCCCATCTGGCAACTACCCACTTGGGCATAAGTCGCCGAAAAACACGACAGCCTAGAATTAGGCTACTTTAAAGTTAAAATATGAAAACTTAACAATCAATATAAATTTGAAAAACTTAACAATCGAAGCAATCTCCGGCAGCGGGGGGAGGTCCCCCTCACCCCGGTGCAGGAGAGTGCAATCTAAAACAAAACAATAACAAAAAAAGGAACCTTAAATAAAGGGGAGAAGGCCGGCCTCCCCCCAAAAGTCAATAAGTCCACCAGTCATGGTGCACGCACTCGTCCCGAGTACAAGGGACAGGCGGTAGCGACCCCGCCCATCCCGGTACCGAGACAGGTATCGTGCGCGAAGATCACCCAGACTGGGACATTCGACAAGAATATGCCGAACAGTCTGGGGGACGACGCAGTCGTTGCAATAGGGCACATGCGAGCGCTCCACCAAGTAACGATGCGTCACACGAGTGTGTCCGATTCGAAGACGACAGAAAGCAACCTGAAGCCGCCGCGGCATTGGGGGATAGGTCCATGGGAACAGTCGCGGCGCAATGGCACGCAACTTTAAGTTCCCCTCGACCGTCTCCCATCTTCTTTGCCAAGCAGTCCGAAGAGCTGCCCGTATTCCTGCCATGTAGTCGGTGTGAGGAAGAGCGAAACGCTGGTCCGGTCGCAGAGTCCTCGCGGACTCTTTGGCGCCCTCATCGGCGCGCTCATTCCCCGCAATTCCTACATGTCCAGGAACCCAGCAGAAGATAATCTCGACATCTGCCCGGCTCGCCAAAACCGTGGCGTCACGGATTTCGCGAACCAGGGGATGCGGAGATTCCAATGCCCCGAGAGCACTCAGGGCGCTTTGTGAGTCGCTATAAATCACAATCCGGTCTCCGAACCGGGCACGTCGCGTAATCTCCCGTACCGAGTGGTGTATTGCCACCAGCTCGGCCGTGAAGACAGACGCAGCGCCTGGTAGAGCCCCGCTGACTTCAAACAGAGGGGATACGGCGTGGAAGCCGACCCCCTCTTGGGACTTGGAGCCATCCGTATACACTGGCACGGTACCAGCGTGACACGATGTGTGCTCCAAAAAGATCGAACGCAATACTCCCGGCGCAGTACAAGCTTTGGGAGCAGAGGCGTGGCGACAAATAGCCAAATGTGGTACCCTCCAGGGTGGCGTCCTGGGCAGAACCAGGGGCGCCACCGGCCCGAGAGCTATATCTACCTCTCGAAGGAGTTTCCTGGCCCTAAACCCAAAGGGCTTAGGGTATGACTGGCGTCTCTCGGCGGCATAGGCACCATCGAGATCAGCTGCGGATGCAGTGAGAGCTGTTGGCGACTGGGGGAGGCGCCGGGCTCGCGCGTACAGGCGAGTGATGCACTGCACGCGGCGCAGAGCGAGTGGCATCTCCCCAGCATCGACCAACAGGCTCTCAATGGGGGAAGTGCGGAAGGCACCGGTCGCAAGGCGAAGGCCGGTGTGGTGGATCGAATCCACCTTCCGCAATAAACGCTCGGCTGCGGATGCATAAAACTCGCATCCGTAGTCGAGCTTCGAGCGAACAAAGGATCGATAAAAAAGTAAGGCGGTAGCCCTATCAGCGCCCCAAGCGCTGAACGTCACGGAACGGAGAATGTCCATGGCGCGGGTACAAGAGACCCTAAGGCTGCGAATGTGAGCCTCCCAGGTGAGGCGTCGGTCGAATACAAAACCAAGGAAACGGTGCGACTCAACCACATCCGGGCGCACCCCATTAAGAAACAAATCTGGGTCGGGGTGAAGCCGTGGATGGCGGCAGAAGTGCACCACCTTAGTCTTGGCCAAAGAAAACCGAAACCTGTGCGCTTCGGCATAGCGAGAGACGCGGTTCAATGCCTGTTGGAGTCGGCGCTCCAGAGTTGGCATCTGGGCCGCGCCAAAAGAGATCGAAAGGTCGTCCACGTAGAGCGTAGCGAGAACATCTTCCGGCAGCACCGAGGTGATGCCGTTGATGCTCAGGGCAAAGAGTGTGACACTGAGGACACTTCCCTGCGGGACACCCTCTTCCTGCTCCTTTGGGCCGGAGAGGGCTCCCCCCACCCGTACGCGGAATCGACGATCTCGCAAAAATTCAGATATAAACATTGGGAGGCGTCCCCTCGCCCCCATCGTGTGGAGAGTCTCCATGATACCGTATCGCCATGCGGTATCATAGGCTTTCTCCAGATCAAAAAACACCGTGGCGTAGTGCTGTCTACGAAGGAAAGCCTCGCAGACGGCATTTTCCAGTCGGAGCAGAGCATCCGACGTGGAGTGGAACTTACGGAAGCCGCACTGTGCAGAAGACAGATGGCCTCCGCTGTCCAGGAAATAGGCTAATCTAACATTTACCAATTTCTCCATCAACTTGCACACGCAAGAGGTTAGAGAGATTGGGCGGAAACCGGTCGGAGTAGAGTGATCTCTCCCCGGCTTGCGAAAGGCGAGCACAGTAGCGATTCGCCAGGAGTCTGGGAGGAGACCTTCCACCCAGATCCTGTTGAACAAATCTAATAGAAAGGCCATGCCTCGCTCACCCAGGTGTCGAAGCATGGCGTACGGGACATCGTCCGGACCATGGGCGGTGTCCGCGCACGAAGCGAGAGCGGAACGCAACTCACTCACAGTAAACTTGTCGTTGAAGGGTTCTCCGCCTCTGGAGGTAAAGTCCAGCCGGCGGCCTTCCGCGACATCACGACGTGCATTGAATGCTGGCGGAGCAGCATCACGGCTAGAGAATGCGGAAAAAGCGGTCGCTAAGGATTCCGCCACGGACGCGGGGTCCGAGATTGCGGTCCCATTCTCCTGGAGAACGGGAGGGGGGTCCTGCGAGAACTTGCCCCGAATCCTTTTGACTCGCTTCCACACCTCAGCTAAAGGGGTCTTCCCGTTAAGTGAAGACACGTATGCCCGCCAAGAAGAGCGGCGGGCGTGCTTCGAAATATACCGGAACCTAGCCCTAGCCCGACGAAATTCAGCGACGGTGAAATCGTTCGGGCGGCGCTTATAGCGCATGTAGGCATAACGCTTCTGTTTGAGGGCCGTCTCACACTCGGCCGACCACCATGGGAGTGGTCGGCGTGCAAAACGGCCAGACGTCCTAGGAATAGTAGTCAGGCCCACAGCGATGAGGTTGCCGGAGAAGAACTCGACGGCCTCATCTACCGACCTAAACTCCTTGACTGAGATAGAGAATTCAGTCATTTCCTGAAATGCAGGCCACCGCGCCCGCGCCAAGCACCACCGAGGTGGTCTCTCAGGCGGCAGTTGCCCTGAAAATGATATTTGAATGGGAAAGTGATCACTACCATGGAGGTCATCGACCACCCCCCAATCAAAATCAGGCTGTGCATCCGAAGAGCACAAAGATAGGTCAAGGCAAGAAAATGAAGCGGTTCTCGGACAGTGATGCGTAAACTCATCCACGTTTAGGACACCCATCTCAAGCTCTTCGATCAGATCGGCAAGGACTTGTCCCCTGGGATTTATGGTGTAATCTCCCCAGAGAGGATGCCTGCCGTTCAGATCTCCAAGCAAGAGATAGGGCCTCGGCAACCGTGCCACGACGCGGCGAAAGTCCCCCGCGTCGAAGTCAGCTGACGGTGGAATGTACGCAGAAATGATAGTATACCTCCTATCCAGGTGCAGCTGCACAGCCACTGCCTGAAAGGAGGTATCTAAAAAGAAAGGAAGAACGGAGACATCATGCCGGGTGTAAACCGCGCATCCCCCAGCCCGGCCGTCCCGCGGTGGTTGGGTCGCAAGACCCTTATACCCCGGGAGGGCAGGCAGGGGGCACGCGCCTAGCATGGTCTCCTGCAAAAGAATAGCTAACGGGGAACGGGATGAGGCGAGCCTCCGCAGCTCCTCCCAGTTGGCCCGGAGTCCACGGCAATTCCATTGAAGGAATATGCCCTCCAGGCCTAGCTCGGAGGAGACGCGGGGGCCCTCCTCGAATTGAAGACCCTCACAGGAATGGCCGTACGCTTCCCGGGGGCAGAACCCCGGGCGCTGTTGGCCGGACAAAGCGCTGAAGGCGCTGTCGCCTTCGAGGACTTATTGGGGGAGGTTGGGCTCGCCATGCGAGTCTTTTCCTCCCTCCGCCTCGAAACTTTAGGCGGGCGTTGCGGCTTCGGAGGCGGGGGGCCCTCTTTTCGAGGAACCACCGTCTCCGAGCCACTCGCTCCACCTCGGGGCGTGGGCAAAGGGGCCGAAGCTCCTTTGTTGCTGTCCTCCTTTCGGGGAACAGCTTTAGGAACCCCGGAAGATGGCCTAGCGACCATCTTCAGGGGTGTTGCCTCCTGTGAGTCTAACGACTCGGTGGAGGCGCGTGGCCGTTTCGCTTTACGCGAAACGGTCACGCTGGGGGAAGAGGGGGGAGCCCTGGTTTTAGCCGGGGCAGGGTATGAACCCTTTTTGCCGCCAGCTTTACCAGGGGAGCGCCCAGGTTGGGTAGAGCCCACAGAAGGGCTCCGAATGGGCGCGGAAACAACCGTGCTCGTTGGCCTGGATGGGCCAGGAGCAGAGGGTGCCTTTCTAACTATTGAGGCATATGACGTCCCAGGCAGAGCCGGGCGCGCCAGGACCAAGTCCTTTGCCTCGCGGAATGAGAGTCGATCCTGGGCCTGAACGGCCAGGATTTCTTTCTCAAGGAGATATGCACCACATTGCTTCGAAGAAGCAGGGTGCGGCTCTCCGCAATTGACACACTTGGCCACACACGATTTGGACTTATCGTGTGCGACCTTGGAGCAATTTACACAGACTTCGGGTGACCCCGATTTTGCACGTCTACATGATCGATTCGTATGGCCGAAGCGGTGGCAGTAATAGCACCGCCGCGGCAGTGGCACGAATGCCTTCACGCGGTAGCGGTACCAACCGGCACGCACCGACTCAGGGAGCTTGTCACAGTCGAACGTGACGAAGAGTGGGGGGGCGGGTCTCGAGGCCCCTCCCTGTTTTCTCATCACACGTTCGACCTTGACCGCCCCATGGTCGGCCAGCTCTAGGGTGATGTCCTCAATGGAGTAGTCAACGAGTTCCCTCGCATAAACTACTCCTTTCACAAAGTTCATGGTAGAGTGCGGCGTCACACTCACCGGGGTGCCATGAAGTGTCCGAAGAGCACTTATATTGGCCGCCTCGGCGGGATTCGCCGCATTCGCCAGAAGGCTCCCGTCCGAGAAACGGGTTACCTTCGGCTCTCTACCAATTGCACTAGCTAATCCTCTCCTCTGATGGATCATGTTGCCCTTGGACAACATGGTGCCATCAGTGGAGCGAATAACGAGGAAGCGTTTGAAGCCAGCGGGCTCGAAAACGCCAGGTAACCTCTGAATCAGGGGCCCCGATGTCATCGAGGCTCCGCCCTGTGCATTCTTGGTCTTAGTCGTAGTCATGGGCTCCGCACACGAGGGGGTAGAGGGGCCGGATGTGCCGATCTTGGCTTGGTCGCCTACCAAAGTGGTAGCAGACCCATCCGTCCCCGCAGCCCCCGCGGATGGAGAGGAGCCCCGAGTCTTCTTCGTCTTTTGAGTCTTTTTCTTTTTAGGAGAGGAGGGCGGGGAATGAACCCGCTTTTCACCTCCGCCGGCAGAAGTCCCCAGGCCAGATGGACCAGCCTCAGCCAGGTCCCTCTCCGAAATGGAGAAGGTCCTGGTTGTCGTAGGGGCACCTGTCGGAGGAGATCCCTCCCCTCCTTCTACTGCCTCGGAGCCCTCAGCCATTTGAGGAGGACCTTGCATAGGGGCGGATTCGGGTTCGGTGCTTGGCGCCGAGCCCGAATTCCCCCCCATGGAAGGCCCTACCGTCTGGGGCTGGGTCTCCTCAAGGACCATGTCTATCACAGGAGGGGCCTCCAGTTGGCCATCCCCTCCCAGGACATCGCAGGTCCCCTTGGCAGTATTGTCACTAGTCAGGTGGTGTGGGGAGGCACAGGCCTTGACCCCAGCAAGGTTCAAAATTCTTGCCAGCAGGTCTTTTGAGGGAAGCGACCGAAGGGGCCTGGCTTCCCTCTCCCCCCTAAGGGGGTTTGCCCTACCGAGCCGCTTGCACGAGGGGCGGTCGGCAATGGGCTGCCTGCTGGCTTTCTTGGCAGTCCCCTTAGAAAGCAAAGGAGGGACTGCCGCTGGAGATAGGGAGGTGCCCGAAAGCACCTCCAGAGAAGGGGGTGAGGGGGAGTCCCCTACACCCGTAGGCGTAGGAGAGGAGTAAGCCTCCTCTCCGGTTAAAGAATTATGGAGGGTCCCTTGCGCAAGCACAAGGGGGGGGACCTCCATTTTCTCGGTGGAGCTGCCCGAGGGCGGCTCCGTAGATGTTTTGGGGGAAGTTGGGGGTTGGGGTTTTTGTTTTTTTTCATACATGGGCATGGTGACCCTCTTTTGATTACGGGACGCAATAGCTCATCACCTCTCGCAGTTGCCCGCCCTGCGAGAGGTGCTTACAAGCCCGGCAGAGCCAGGCGCCGCCATTCGGGACCACCCCTCCCGCCTGGTGGCCTGGCAGTCCTTCGGCATGGCGGCTCCACCTTGGACACGGCGTAAAAAATATAGGTTGTGAAGAGGAGAGGAAAAGGGATGTGAGGAAGATGTGGGTGGGGATGAAGCAGGTTGTTAAAAAAAACCCATCCCGAACCGGAGCTGAGGGGTTAGGGAACAATGTCCCCTCCCCCCCTCAGCCCCGATCCGGGGTGGTTGGCTTGAGAAGAAGGTCAGCATTCTACCCTGTGAAATTAGAGGCTGACCAGAGAAAGTTGTGGGAGAGGTTGTATGAAAAGCGACGAGGTAGGGGAGAAATCGGGCTATCTGAAGGAAGGAAGAGAGGCTAAGCTGGGGCCGGACGGAGCGCTGGATCCCGTCAGCACGGCGGCCAGGATGGCAAATCGCCGCGCCCCTTACGGGGGGAAGAGGGGGGAGCCCTGGTTTTAGCCGGGGCTGGGTGTGAACCCTTTTTGCTGCCAGCTCTACCAGGGTAGCGCCCGGGTGTAGTAGAGCCCGCAGAAGGGCTCCGAATGGGCGCGGAAACAACCGTGCTCGTTGGCCTGGATGGGCCAGGCGCAGAGGGTGCCTTTCGAACTACTGAGGCATATGAAGTCCCAGGCAGAGCTGGGCGCGCCATGACCAAGTCCTTAGCCTCGCGGAATGAGAGTCTATCCTGGGCCTGAACGGCCAAGATTTCTTTCTCCAGGAGATATGCACCACATTGCTTCGAAGAAGCAGGGTGCGGCTCTCCGCAATTGACACACTTGGCCACACACGATTTGGACTTATCGTGTGCGACCTTGGAGCAATTTACACAGACTTCGGGTGACCCCGACTTTGCACGTCTACATGAGCGATTCGTATGGCCGAAGCGGTGACAGTAATAGCACCGCCGCGGCAGTGGCACGAATGCCTTCACGCGGTAGCGGTACCAACCGGCACGCACCGACTCAGGGAGCTTGTCACAGTCGAACGTGACGAAGAGTGTAGGGGTGGGTCTTGAGGCCCCTCCCTGTTTTCTCATCACACGTTCGACCTTGACCGCCCCATGGTCGGCCAGCTCTAGGGTGATGTCTTCTATGGAGTAGTCAACGAGTTCCCTCGCATAAACTACTCCTTTTACAAAGTTCATGGTAGAGTGCGGCGTCACACTCACCGGGGTGCCATGAAGTGTCCGAAGAGCACTTATCTTGGCCGCCTCGGCGGGATTCGCCGCATTCGCCAGAAGGCTCCCGTCCGAGAAACGGGTTACCTTCGGCTCTCTACCAATTGCACTAGCTAATCCTCTCCTCTGATGGATCATGTTGCCCTTGGACAACATGGTGCCATCAGTGGAGCGAATAACGAGGAAGCGTTTGAAGCCAGCGGGCTCGAAAACGCCAGGTAACCTCTGAATGAGGGGCCCCGATGTCATCGAGGCTCCGCCCTGTGCACTCTTGGTCTTAGTCAGGGGCTCCGCACACGAGGGGGTAGAGGGGCCGGATGTGCCGTTCTTGGCTTGGTCGCCTACCAAAGTGGCAGCAGACCCATCTGTCCCCGCAGCCCCCGCGGATGGATAGGAGCCCCGAGTCTTTTTCGTCTTTCTTGTCTTTTTCTTCTTTTTAGGAGAGGAGGGCGGGGAATGAACCCGCTTTTCACCCCCGCCGGTAGAAGCCCCCAGGCCAGATGGACCGGCCTCAGCCAGGTCCTTCTCTGAAATGGAGAAGGTCCCGGTGGGCACAGGGGATTCATCCGGAGGAGATCCCTCCCCTCCTTGTCCTGCCTGAGAATCCACAGCCGTTTGATGAGGACCTTGCATAGGGGCGGATTCGGGTTCGGTGCTTGGCGCCAAGCCCGGATTCCCCCCCATGGAAGGCCCTACCTTCTGAGGCTGGTTTTCCTCAAGGACCATGTCTATCACAGGAGGGGCCTCCAATTGGCCATCCCCTCCCAGGACATCGCAGGTCCCTTTGGCAGCGTCATAAGTCTTTAGTGGGGAGGCACAGGCCTTGACCCCGGCAAGGTTTAATATTTTTGCCAGCAGGTCTTTTGAGGGAAGCGACCGAAGGGGCCTGGCTTCCCTCTCCCCCCTAAGGGGGTTTGCCCTACCGAGCCGCTTTGATGTGGAGCGGCTGGCTAAGGGTGGCCTGCTGGCTTTCTTGGCAGTCCCCTTAGAAAGCATAGGAGGGACTGCCGCTGGAGATAGGGAGGTGCCCGAAAGCACCTCCAGAGAAGGGGGTGAGGGGGAGTCCCCTACACCCGTAGGCGTAGGAGAGGAGTAAGCCTCCTCTCCGGTTAAAGAGGTATGGAGGGTCCCCTGCGCAAGCACAGGGGGGGGGACCTCCATCTTTTCTGTGGAGCTGCACGAGGGCGGCTCCGTTGTTGTTATAGGGGGAATTAAGGGGAGATGTTTGTTTTTTTCATCATTGGGCATGGTGACCCTCTTTGTTTTACGGAACGCAATCGCTCACCACCTCTTGCAGTAGCCCGCACTGCAAGAGGTGCTTACAGGCCCGGCAGAGCCAGGCGCCGCCATTTGGGACCACCCCTCCCGCCTGGTGGCCTGGCAGTCCTTCGGCATGGCGGCTCCACCTTGAACACGGCGTAAAACGGATAGATTTTGAAGACGAGAGGAAAAGGGATGTGAGGAAGGTATGGGTGGGGATGAAGCAGGTTGTTAAAAGCCAACCACCCCAGACCGGAGCTCAGGGGTTAGGGGACATTGTCCCCTCCCCCCTCAGCCCCGATCCGGGACGATTGGCTGAGAAGAAGGTCAGCTTCTACCCTGTGAAATTAGAGGCTGACCAGAGAAAGTTGTGGGAGAGGTTGTATGAAAAGCGACGAGGTAGGATAGGAATACAGGCTATCTGAAGGAAGGAAGAGAGGCTAAGCTGGGGCCGGACGGGGCGCTGGATCCCGTCAGCACGGCGGCCAGGATGGCAAATCGCCGCGCCCCTTACGGGGAGAAAGAAAAGGAGGGACTGCCGCTGGAAATAGGGAGGTGCCTGAAAGCACCTCCAGAGAAAGGGGGGATGGGGAGTCCCCTTCACCCGTAGACTTAGGAGAGGAGTAAGCCTCCTCTCTGGTTAAAGAAATATGGTGGGTCCCCTACGCAAGCACAGGGGGAAGGGACCTCCATTTTTTCGGTGGAGCTGCCCGAGGGCGGCTCCGTCGGTGTACAAGGGGGAATGGGGAGAGATTTGGGTTTTTTTGATTTGCATAAATGGGCATGGTGACCCTCTTTTTTATACGGGACGCAATAGCTCACCACCTCTCGCAGTTGGCTGCACTGCAAGAGGTGCTTACAGGCCTGGCAGAGCCAGGCGCTGCCATTTGGGACCACCCCTCTCGCCTGGTGGCCTGGCGGCTCCACCTTAGACGCAGCGTAAAACTGAGTGTGAAGAAGAAAGGAAAAGGGATGTGAGGAAGGTATGGGTGGGGATTAAGCAGGTTGTTAAAAAAACATTCCGAACCGGAGCTCAGGGGTTAGGGAACATTGTCCCCTTCCCCCTCAGCCCCGATCCGGGACGGTTGGCTTGAGAAGAAGGTCAGCATCTACCCTTTGAAATTAGAAGCTGACCATTGAAAGTTGTGGGAGAGGTTGTATGAAAAGCGACGAAGTAGGGGAGAAATACAGGCTATCTGAAGGAAGAAAGAGAGACTAAGCTGGGGCTGGACGGAGCGCTGGATCCTGTCAGCACGGCAGCCAGGATGGCAAATCACCGTGCCCCTTACGGGGTGTGCTTCCAAGAATGGACGGTGGGATGAAATGGATACCTAATGCAATTGGGCTGAATGAATATGTAAGAAGTATATGTGAGTAGGGGAACCTAATTTTTCAGGATGTATGGAGTAGGTTCTATGGAAATAATATGATGAATGCAATGGATAGACTGCATTTTGTGTAGAGCTGAGGTAGTGGTCTCATGGAAGGAGTTTGTGTTATAGTTCTTTAGAGGTGAGAAACTAATAAGTAAGGATAATATGAGAAGGGAAATTAGGAATTATGGAATAATACTAGAATGGAAAATAGGAAATAACCTGAACTTAGCATACTAAAAGTGTGCTAATGATTAATGCACAAGGTCTTGGAATTAAGAGGAAAGAATTCTTTAGTTAAATGATAGAGGAAAATATAGATATACTGTGATTAAGAGTCATGGATAAATGAAGCCAAATTTAATTAAAATATAAACATATGAAATAAATTATTACAGTTGCCATTAGTATATTAGCCAGCAGACATAGGATTTAGGAATGATAATTATTTTAATTAAAAGTATCATCTGATCTAATCAAAATGAATTATTAGGGGATGGGCAAATGGTGGTGTGACTTAATCGATATCCTCTCATGGCTGTGAGAAGAGCTCCTTCTGATGTCTTAATGAAGAGCTTAGTTAGCTATAACATTGCCTTCTTTAACCAGATAATTATATTTGTGCAATTGCAAATAATTCTTGATTTATAAGGCCGAGCTAGAATGGATAAAGCAAATTTTCTATTCTCTTAGAAAGCAGGGAAAATAGCTAATTGATACACAAAATATTTGGTTTGGGTTAGAAAGGTTGACTTAATTGATATCCTCATAACTGTGAGAAGAGCTCCTTCCGTTGCTATGGAAACATCATGGGGTCTAGTACAAAGGTGTCATTATGTTTATCACTCCAATTTGGTGACCATAATCACGGCTAAAAGCATTCCATTAACATCAAATTTGGTTAAGAGTTAGGTTTTGATATATCTGCAATTAATTATGTGCTTTTAGTTATTTTATTCCCAAAGGTCGTGAGCTATATTTTGAGCATCGGCAGACCAAACTGTGTTCACCCCTGAAAGGTGTTGTATCATTATTCATTCACCAGAATGAGTATGTGGGAAATATTTATTTCGAAATAGACATAATCTTGTTGTAAACTCTGCTATCTCGAAGGGGAGTGTATGTAGAGACAACATCTTAAGATGGAAAAAGACACTTAAAGAGACCTAAAAAATTAACACTTTAAAGTTTTATGAAATCTTATAATGGGTTCACATATAAAACCAAAATAACATTCAATGAAATGGAATCCGTATGGATAAGTGCTCTAAAATGGCCACTGATTCCTTATAGTATTACTTCTTTGTTTGGAAATGTCCAAAAAGACAGTGGTCAAATGACCAGTGTTTTTTTCTTTTCCCTAAGCTTGTGGTTTCTGTGCAAGCAATGCAAGACTACAGTTAATTAGTACAAAACTACAAAAATAATAATGAAACTCGTGCAAGGTTTTTTAAGGGCAGGAGCTATGAAACTAAGAACTATCACTTTCCTGAATTTCAAAGCTCAGCCCAAATAAAGTAATTATAAATTTTATAATATTAAATACCATCAACATTATAATTTAAATATCTCAAAATTAAAGAATAAACAACTTAAGATTTTTTCAAATTTCTGTCATTTTCTGTATCATTTTTTTTATTTATTGCTTTATTTCTATTAATTTGAGGAACCTTATAACTATTTTAAAAAAAAACAAAAGACACAATATAATAATTTTGGTTGTACAGTGGCGGCAACAAAAAAAGTGACATTGAATATTGGCAATAGAAATCGATACATAAAATCGCTTTCACGATTTTACTTGCCAACAAGCCAATGAAAAGGGGCGGGGCTTATGCCACGAGTGGATGACTCTCCTGAGCTAAGACAACAGAACTGCGCTTTATTGGAACTCACTGTCTCGTTTGAGCTCGTACAGTGAGGTTTTGGTGTACAACGCTCCAGCGTGCTGATTTCCTGCATTCGTGCCTACATTTGACGTGCTATAACTTCTGTGCAAGTGGATACAATGGGGCGGAAAAAGCTTTCTATGACAGAGAAAAGCCGTGCCTTGACCCTATTAGAGCAGGGAAAGTCTTTTATTGATGTAGCAGCAGATTTAGGAACCTCAAGAAATACGATTTATCGCCTAAAACGGGCAGCTGAGTTATTGCCACCAGGTACCATACCAAAGAGGAAGGAGGGCACTGGTGCAGCTAGGAAGACATCTCCAAGGACTGATAATATCCTAAGGCGTGAAGTGATGTCAGACCCTTCTGTAACCTCCGCTTCAATCAAGAAAAAACACCCAGACCTTCTCCAGAACGTCGCCCTCAGGACCATCCGTCATCGCTTACAGAAGGACTTAGGCCTACCGGCTCGCCGCGCTGCCAAGAAGCCACTTCTTACCAAGGCTATGAAGATGAAAAGGCTCAATTTTTGCAAGACCTATAAACATTGGACAGCTGCCCATTGGAAGAAGGTGATGTTCAGTGATGAGAGCACCTTTAGGCTGGTCAGAGGAGAGTCAAAGATCGTGCGTCGTCCCAGCAATGTGTCTCGGTATGACCCAAAATATACCGTGAAAACTGTGAAGCACCCTGATAGTGTGATGGTGTGGGGTGCCTTTAGTGGAAACAAGGGCAGAGGAGGTCTGTACTTCCTTCCCAAGAATGTAACCATGAGGGGGACTAACTATCTCGAAGTTTTGAAGCAGCACATGCTGCCATTTTGGGAAATTCATCGGTGTGAATTTTTCATGCATGATGGTGCCCCTGCTCACAGGTCCCAGTTAGTAAAAAGGTTCTTCAATGATAATAATATTAGTGTTTTGGAGTGGCCTGGTAATTCCCCGGACCTAAATCCTATTGAGAATGCTTGGAATCTGATGAAATCCAAAGTTCAAGAGACAGCATCCGGCAGCATCAAGGACCTGATAGAATCACTGAAGAAGATCTGGGTTACGATCGACCCCACCTACTTCGCAAACCTCGCTGAATCAATGCCCAATCGACTCAGAATGGTCATCAAGTGCAAGGGCAACATGACCAAGTATTAACTTTCATGAAATATTCATAATAAAATATGTAAGTTACATTTTTCTGTTTCATTTTCCCCGAATTGTCACATGTCACTTTTTTTGTTGCCGCCACTGTATAATTACAAAAGTCAGTTAAAGTCTGAAGGTAACAATTACAATCCCATTTCTTCTATATAATTAATATAAATCGCGTATAATCAGAGTAAAAAGAGAAATTTGTAATTTGATGATAACACAGAGAAATGGTGGCATTTAACAAACATTGAAGGGATGTTTTGAGACGCTACCAAGTCTGCTAATTAAATATTTAAACAACAATTAAATGACTTTAATCATATAGAAATACCATTTATATAATGGTTCTGTTTTGTTTCCATTAAGATTAAGATATCTGTACTTAAAAACAAAACCATTTACTATAAATTAAACTCCCTTAAAATTTTATTTTAATATGTTAAATTGCTTTTAATTAAGCCCATCTTATCAAAAAAATATATTAAAGAAACTTAGTAAATCTTATTAACTTGCTTATTGATAATAATATAACAATTGTAAGTTTCAATAATAATGTAAATCATTATAAAATAAATTAATGCAAGAGAGTATAACTTAATATTATTTGAACTCATATCGAATGTATAAAAAATAATTCAATTTGTAATCTATTAAATAATGCTGTGTATGTAAGGCATTTATAAAAAATGAAAATTGGAAAGTTTGTCAGGATGAAGACTCAAAATTTATCAAGTGAGATATTTTCCAATTTCCTGCTGAATAAAGAATACAGAATCCAGCTCAAAGCTTTATTTACCATTAAAGAAATCCCTAATCACCTTAACAGGGTTAGCAAAAAAACCCTAAATTTTGAAAAAGCCCAATAAAACCCAGGTTTTATTCTGGGTATTTCAAATCTCAGGTTTTTCCTAAAACAAATGTTACAAGCATTAATAGAATAGCATAGAAAAAAAATACCTATCTTTATTTTTATAATAATAATTAATTAGTTTGATAATTATATTATAGTAAGAACAGATCACTGATCGAGAATTATGGATACCCATGATGGCCATAACCTGTAGAAGGAGACATGAATTATGAGTCAGTATCAGAGAAAATAACCGTGGAAGGAGAGATGAATTATGAGTCAATATCAGAGAAATAACCCTAATTTGATACATATCTGTTTAAATTATAAACATAAATATGCATTTTGAATAAAATAATAAGTAGCATTCATTTCTTGAATGCTACTGAGTTTTTTTCAAATTTCACTTGAAAATGCCCCCCAAAAATGGGAATAAAACCTGGGTTTTTTGATTTTCCAACCTTGCACCTTAACCTAGCCTGCAATCAAGAAAGATAACTCTACCATTTGGAGTAAGTACCTCACGTACAAGGCACTTTGAGAAGAATTGAACCGGTAGCCACCAAACCGAACCAAGAAACCTCTCGGACTACCCAGGAGTGGTACCAAACTTGGTGACAAATCACCTGTTAGCTAAACTGACTCAAAACAGCTCACACCCATAATACTAAGATCACTTAGATGATTTATGAAATAAAATAGGTTACTATGTCTTTTTATTTGCATAAGTCTGTTTTTTAAAGATGTGCATGTTCTATCATGTTGAAGTCAAAGCTGCTTCTCACTTCAATTTAATAGAATGAATCCAAGTTCTATGCTAGGTCCTCACAAGCTCAAGGTTACACCTTCATCGCCTGATGCTGCTCATTTGTTCAAGCACTGGCTTGATTGTTTAATTACTTCTCAAACTCTTTTGATGTTTCTGGCTCTTTGGGCATCTGGTTAATTGTTTATCAATTGAAATCACCACATTTGAGGATGCATTTGTGCAACACTCTAACAAAGTGATTGTCAGACAGTCGGACCAAAAATTGATCTCTAGTTGCAATTTTCTGAACGTATCAGCAGAGGCTCATGTTGATCTCTATATTAGGGAAGTGTTCAGCACTGGCCTTTCATTTTTGCTTATATGCTCTTGTCTTCTGGTGAATCAGATTTTTGTTGTTTTTTTTTTAATTTACTTTGAAAACTTCTTGCAATTAAGCCTAGGCTTTGGAAGTCATAACATAACACAATTTCATGGATGATGAAAGTCATAAGGGCTTATCAAAGGTCATCCAGATCTGTCAAAACCTGCCCACAAAATCCAAATCACCCATAATATACAATAATAAAACATTCAAGTTTGGACTGTCTACTCTCTCAGATGGCAAACTATTCCAGTAATCTACTACTATTGTTGAAAAAATATTTTCTAATAATATCCAATCTGCACCTCTGTTTTTTAAATCTTTAAGTGGTGACCCCTATTCCTATTAGTACCTTCCAACTCAAATAACTTGCTAAAATTCAATCAATCCATCCCAGAATAGATTTTAAAAAGCTCAGTCATATCTCCCCTCACACACGTTCTTACAAATGATAACATATTTAGTATCCTTAGTCTATCTTCATATACAAGGTGCTTCAGGAAGGTACTATTTTTATTGCACTACTTTGTACCAACTCTAGCAAGTTGATATCATGTCTAAAATGTGGTGACCATGCTTGTATACAGTACTCTAAATGTGGCCTGACAAATGAGTTTTAGAGTTTAAGGATTACCTCTTTATTTTGGTAGCTAACATTCGTCTTAATGTATCCTAGCATGGGTGAACTGGGGCAGCAGTAGCGATCAATCGGGCATGTTCTCAGCAAGCTCTTTATTCAGGATTTTTTTTTTTTCAGAGTAATAAATTTAAGTTCAGGAACATAGTAAACATTGAGTGTTACTAGAATTATATTTTAAATGAATTTTTAAATTATATTTTAAATTAAATCATGAAATAGCTCCTGTTTTTTTACATTTCAGAGCAGCCTAATTTTCTCCCCCTCTTTATTTCATAGCTAACTTCCCTAATATTCCTTCCTATATTAATAACTTTGCATTTTTTAAGGTTAAAAGTCATCTGCCCTTTCTGAACTGGGGATAATAACTTAATAAAATCATTCTACACTTTAAAGATACCTACCTTCAACTTTTTTGACTACAGCTTCCAATTTAGTGTAATCAGCAAAAATTAACACTGCCTCCCCAAGGTCATTTATATAAACTATGAATAATAATGGAACTAGAATTGATCTCTGATGTATGCCACTGTGACCTGACCCCATTCAGTACCTACCACTCTGTTTCCTGTCTTTCAGCCATTCAGCTATCCAATTCAAAACTTTCCCACATATCCCATATATTTTTAATTTGTGAAATAGTCTCCTATATGGAACCTTATCAAAAGCTCCTTGAAGATCGTGAATCTACTGGGGCATTCTCTGTGAGATCAAGCAAAAAAATTGCAAATTAACACCCTCATATGTCAGATTTTGCTAAAATTTGGTTTAGGAAGTTTGGGGGCCCTAAACCCATTTTTGAAATTTAAACTCAATCTGAACAACGGTTGAGGAGATATGATCTCAGGCATTTTGAGGTCATGTGCAAAGTCACTACATTTGGCGACCAATAATTAGGGTAATAATGGTCATAATTATATATAGTATATATATTTAGAATCAGAAAAAGACAAGGAATCAAAATATGGAAGTCTTAAAACTCTAGGTTGAAAAATTAAACAATCATAAATTTGCTAAATTTGAATTCAAGATTTGACCTCTTGGGTATCAAAATTGGAAAAAATTTATAAATGAGAAAAATGAAGGCATATGCTTTGGCTATTAGAATCAGTAAAAAAAGTTGGTTTATGCTAGTATTTTTCAAGTAATTAACACATAAGTGAGCACTATATTTTTAAGTTGTCCGTCAATTCTATATATTTTTTTACACAAGTATTTAAACTGACCTATAGAAATTAAAAAATTTTTTTGCATAGAAAAAAGTCAAAGGTCTTGGCTATTAGAAAAAATCATAAAAATGTTGTTTATGCTATTACTTTTAGTAACTAACTTATATTGACACCATATTTATAAATTACAAGTCAATTTATGAATTTATTTTAGCTATCAGTATAAAAAAATTATATTTCACTGATAATCCTAACTGACAAAATAATTACACTAATGATGGGGAAGACCTGTTAACCTAATACAATTTTGGCATATTCAATACTTTCATCAATTTCTTTCTGAGGAAAAATATATTTAATTCTGCTGCCCCCTCTTAGTGTAGGACAACTCATGACAGTTAATATATGATGTCCTGGCACCACATGAATCCTTATTTGATGGATAATGATATGCACTTGCTCCTGATGACCCAGATGGATTTAAAAAGTTCACTGTGTAATCATTAAATTCCTCACAATATTCCTCCACAATTCCATACCAAACTTGCCCGTCATAAATGCAGCTAACATACTCTCCTATGATATTTCTGAGTTCCCAGAATAGCCCTACTGTCCTTGAATCAATGTTCTAACCATTGTTTTTCATCTTTCAAATCAGATGTAGTTACAAAGAAAGATTTTATTGTCTTGCTCAAGTTTTCACAAAATGGAAACATGTCTTCTGGTGTAAGAATTTGCCTCTCTGTAGTTCTCTGCAAACTGGCATGAGCAGTAGCTCTCTTCACCGTTCCCCCAATCCCATCACATGCATTTTTGCCATGGAATGTAGCAAAGAATTGCCATTTACAAGACAAACCAAAATCCTCTCCATGGTAATAGAGATTTGTGAAGTTGTATCTGTTCTTATAGTGGCCAGCACATCCATCTGAAAAATAGTACACCTTCTTCAGTTGTGGGGCATCTGAATTTAACATTGTTCATAAGCTTTATTATAAATGAGTAAACCATTATAGTGCTGTGTTTTAGTGATGGAGATAAGAAACAGACACTAAAATGGTTAAGTTCCTGGTCTGCAGATGATCTATAATAGATGACAAAAGGGTGAACTGTACATTGTGAATTGTCCCAGTGTAATTCTTGGGCAGCATCTTAGACAATGAAAGAAAATTTTTCAGAGGATATCACCTAATATAACTGCCTTGCTCTGAGCTGGTAGTGTTTCTTTCAACTGTTTTAAGTACTGTGATTGCTGCTGTGAAACAAAATGATGATGAACCATGCAAGATATTTTCATGCTTAATGATAAGTATTCATGAAGTAGTGGCTCCACTTTGACTACCATTGTACAATGTTCAACACTCACCCATTGCTTGTAAGATATTTCATTTGGAGCTGATTTTACACTGTCAAGCAACTTGAGAAAGTTCAGAACGCCATCTTCTCTTGGGCAATCTTTGCAAAGTTGCATCATGCAAGCCTCTCTCTCTTTATTGCAGACACTAATTAATAAGATCTTTGTATGAGAGACCTTTTTCTCCCAATACAGCAAGCTGTAATTTGTGGGCAAGCACACAATATGACAGCCATAATTTAGCAAATGTGGAAAATCCTATTTTTGGATTCTTTTTATCATTTTTTATATAATTCAAATAACTCTTAAATTCCCAAGGACCAGTCATTTTTGCACCTTTAGCACTGATGACTTTCACACAATCCTTTTTGCCAGGACACATACGACTAACTTCATCTGACTCATAGAATCTTCTAACTATATCTTTGTGTTCTTCAGATATCACTTTTCCTTTGCTCATTATTGGGATCTTTGGAATGATTCCAAATTCTGATTTTAGTGAACCGCTTTTTTTCACTATATATGTTGTAGTTTAAAAGAAACTAGCAGTTTTTTCAATTGTGTATGGGGAGAGAGTCAATATTTGTAGTTTGTGATTATGACATTTGCTGTCCAGGAATGACTTTCAATTCTTCATTAATGTTTCTAGATGTTTTTCAGATTCTGTTTCAGGTTTTGAAACATCACTTACCCCATCGCTAATATGAATACCAGAACTGACTTCTAGCCTCTTCTTCAAGTGTTACAAGCTTTGCGCTTTTTCTGGCTCAATGACAACCATTCTGAAAAGAACCAAAAAAGAATATATTTAAATTATTATACAGGGCAAAATTTGAATTTTGTGTAGACTAAAGAGCATCATTAAAGAATAAATCCTTCAAAGTAAAAGCTTGCCAATTATCAATTTTTGTTTTATACAGTACCATAAATTCTATTCAATGGGCCATATAGATCAAACACACCTTTCTAGAAAAATATATTATCTTAGTACTTACTTATTTTGACTGGTGTTTGGTCCAAAAGTGCTAAAACTGGTTCAATTGAAGTTGAAGGATTTCCTTCAACCAAGCAATCACTGTCCAGATCTCGAACTGAAGATATGTTACTCAAATCACTGATTGAAGATGATTCAAATGAATCTTGCTCAGTCTCATTGTTTTCAGTAGTTCTAAGTATTGTGGGGGGCTTTCATTATTAGTGCCCAACAGTTCACACACAACAATGGGTCTTTTTTCAATCTTCTAGCACATTTATCAATAAGCACATCAGTCACTTTTCTAAGATTTATTGTTATGCGCTTCTTGTGTTTTTTAGTAGGGTCTTGGCAGTATTTCAAGTGCTGAACCATTGTATTTTGGTGAATAGGCCTAATAGCCGAGATGTAGATTTCACTAAGTAATTTCTATAAATCTGTAATTTTAAGATATACAATTAGATGACACTTTTTAGAATATAGTTATACACAATATTTTAATTCTTGATATTATTTGAGGCTCATTGAAAAAAAATAACAACCCACCAAACACAATGCTGGCTGAAACTGAACTAACTTGTATACTAGGAACTACAACTATCTATGTTGATTCTGATTCTGTACAAGTAGCAACATGTGAGCTTTGTCTTACCCTTTCACTACTTTAACTATATATTATTGACAGTGAATTACAATTTTTATTGAACTCTTAGAGTTCAAGATCAAATTGATATTAAAGCTAGAAAATTTCAATGAATTGACAAAAAATCTGGAAATATGGTGTTCACTTACTTATGTTAATTACATGAAAAATACCAGGATAAACAACCTTTTTATGGCTGTTTCTAATAGCCAACAGCTCTGATTCAAATAGCCTTCATTTTTCACTTTGTTTTTTATATTAAAAATAAGGTAATTTGAATTTCTATAGGTCAAATTAGGAGCTTAAGTGTGAAAAATATGTAGAATTGACGGACAACTTATAAAATAGCACTCACTTAGGTGTTAGTTACATGAAAACTGCTAGCATAAAACAGACTTTTTTTTTACTGATTCAAGTAGCCCTCATTTTTACATCTATAAATTCTTTTTAATTTTGATACCCCAGAGGTCAAATCTTGACCTCAAATTTTTGCAAATGTATGTTTTTTTTTATTTTTCAACCTAGAGTTCTAAAACTCTCCTATTTGGATTCCTTGTCTTTTTCTTATTCTAAATATATATACTTTTATATAATTATAACCATTATTACCCTAGTTATGGGTCACCAAATGTTAATGACCTTGCACATTACCTCAAAATGACCGAGGTCATATCTCCTGAACAGGGTTAGAAAAAAATCCCAAATTTTAAAAAAACCAATAAAACCCGGGTTTTACTCTAGGTTTTTTCAAAAAACAAAAGCTACAAGCATTAGAATAACATAGAAAAATAATAGCTATCTCTATTTTTATATAATATTGGGTTGAGGAATAAGTTCTTGCAGTTTTATCAAATTTATTCATTACCATTAACAAATTTAGAAAAACTTCATTTTTAATTGATAACAATATGCAATTTAATCAATAATGTATTCTCTGTTGTTATTTACGACTTTTTCCTAACATTCAACTAGTTTTCGATGCCTTTACAAAAAAATCTCTCAATTTTGACTCAAAGAATTCATCTAACCAGGTTCTTAATTCCACATCAGTATTGAATGAAACGCCACGCAAATTGTTGGAGAGCGATCGGAACAGATGGCAATCCGATGGAGCCAAGTCTGGAGGATATGGATACGGCAGGATTTCCCAATTAAGTGCTTAGATGGTGTCTTTTGTCATATTGGCAACGTGAGGATGAGCATTGTCGTATTGCAGAAGGACTCCATAACGTCAATGAGGTCGCTTTTCACAAATAGCTTCGGCGAGTCGATAAATTTGTTGAATGTAGAGTTCAGCATTGACAATCTCATTGTTCGCAAGGAGCTCATAGCTCATAAAGAATGATGCCTTCACAATCCCACCACAAACACAGCATCATCTTTCATGGATGAAGTCCTTGCTTTAATCGCAGAAGTGGTTTTTTATTGGGGCTAAGCCATTGTTTTTGATGGTTCATATTGACATAAATGCACCACTTTTCGTCGCCAGTGATGATGCGGTGAAGAAATCTGTCCTTATATTCACGAGTAGCCTTGTGATGATCAAGCAAACCTGCAGCAATCGTGGAGCATTGAAGTTTGTTGCTTTCATTCAAAGCGTGCGGAACCCATACACCGAGTTTTTTAACTTTCCCCATCGAATGAAGGTGATTCATTACAGTTTTCTGATCACACTCCAATTGTACAGCCAATTCTCTAGTCGATCGATGAGGATTTTCATGAAGAAGGTCGTTCAATTGATCTTTATCCAACTTAATGCGGCGACCAAAACGTTCTTTGTCATTAAGATTGAAATAACCGTTTTTGAAATGTCCTTTCTGATAAAGCATTTTCTCCGTACACAGCACAAATATTGCGACGAGCTTTGGCTGCGTTTGCATTGTTGTCATCTCGATTGAAAATGAATAACAACAAGTGTCAAAAATGCGCCTTTCTTTCAACTTGACATTCCATTTTGAGGGTACACAACAAAAATTAAATTAACACAACTTTTAAATAAACCACAATGACTTATTACTCAACTTCAGGACGTAGCCTAAGCAAAAGCCTAATAGTCTACACTGTTAAGAGACGTAGCCAAACCTTTGCAAATTTTGCTCTCATTATATATTATTGTTTTTTAATATGTGCACAAATCACGTCAACAAAACTTAAATCAACACAACATTAAAAAAATGAAAGAACTTATTCCTCAACCTAATATTAATAATTAATTAGTTTTAGTAATTATATTATAGTAAGAAAAGATCATAGTAACAGATCACTGATCGAGAATTGTGGGTACCCATGATAACCATAACCTGTAGAAGGAGAGATGAATTATGAGTCAGTTTGATACACATTTGTTGAAATTATAAACATAAATATGAATAAAAAAAATGGGGTTTTCCAAATTTAATTTGAAAAATACCCCCAAAAAATTATAATAAAACCCAGGATTTTTAGGGCTGGGTTTTTTTATTTGCCAACCCTGCTCCTGAACCATTGGTCAGATTGACCTTAAAATTGCAGAAATGGGTTTAGGGCCCAAAAACTTCCTATAAACCAAATTTCAGCAAAATCTGAGAGATGAGGGTGTTAGGCACTGGTTGATCTGACAGAGACTGCCCCTACTATTAAAATGGGATGCTGCTGCTTCTGTGTTTGTAAACAGGATCCTGCTCCTGTGGTGGGCAATGGTATCCTCTTCTCCTTTGCCCTGCCAGAGACACTAACTGCTGAAATGTTATAAAAATGTAGGTTTGCAAAAGTGTGAATTTCCTTCTCATTCAAAACAAGTGGCTAGTCTTTAGTCAATCTTACAGCTACTGATGGTCTGCAGAATTCTCTTATCAAAGTTCTACTAGATGGACGACCTACAAAATCGTTTGTTGATAAAGGAGTTCTGAAATTCTATTGTGCCCTTTACTTGTTAACTTGAAGTGTATGTATCTGACAATTCAGAGGTAATATCTATAGCTTTGTCATATATTAAGACACTTGTAACTAAATGTTGCACTGCTTCTCTTGAGGCAGTGGGGTCATTGCTACACTCAAATTGTCTTGTGATAGAGCATTCCAATGTTCAGGTCAAGAGGCAGCGGTAGCAATCGGACATGTTCTCAGCTAGCTCTCTATTTAATAATGTCTTTTGTTTTGATTTTTCTTGGCGTAATATATTTAAGTTCAGGAAGATAGTTAACAATGAGTGTTAGACAAAATATTCAAGGATTTTTTAATTTTATAATAAATTAAATCATGAAATAGCTCCTGTTTGTTTACATTTCAGAGCAGCCTAATTTTTTCCCCCTTTTTGTTTAGACATTTCTTGATTACCTCATTAAAGGGTTTTGAAAAGTTTCTGAATGCCACCTGTGAGATGCAACTCATGCAAATGTGGCTTTGGTAAAGGTGAGTCGGTTATGTGATGAATGCAAGAGATTAAGTGAGTTGGTGCATGGAGTAAGAAGGGATGTGAGTGTATACATGAAGAATGTGGCTGAGACCAGGAGGATGGAAGATATGCCTAGACTAGGGACTGGAGAGAAAGAAGTGACTGATGTAGATGAAGATGAATGGTGGGTGAATACGGATAGAATAGATAGGTTAGGTATGTGACTAAGAGGGACATGGAACCTGTTAGGTTGAACAACAGATTCGATGCCCTGAGAGAGGAAGAGATTGAAAGTGATTTGTCTGATGTGGTTGTGGCAGAAAATGGAGTAAGTGGTAGTTTGAATGAGAACAGGAGGAGGGAGGGTAATGCTAGGCATAGGAGGACTAGGAGGATGACTGAGGTGCTTGTAATGGGTGATGACTCTCAGATTAGATATTAAGATAGGAAAGTAAGAGCAAATGGAAGGGAGTAAGAGTTTGTTTGCCGGGTGTTGGTGTAAATGATGTTTCTGAGAGGTATGATAGTCTGGCATCTGGATGTGAGAGGGATGCAGTTGTGATTACGCATGTGGAAGTAAATGATGTAAAGAAGGTGGGTTCATGTGAGTTATGACAGAGGTAAAAAATGTTAGTTGAAAGGATGAGTAAAAGGCATTGTTTCAGGTGTGCTTCCAAGATTGGATGTGGGGATGGAATGGTCGTCTCGTGCAATTGGACTGAATGAGTATGTGAAAAACCTGTGTGAGGAGTCAGGATTAGTGTTTGTAGTCATATGGAATGGCTTTGGGGGAAATAAGTCATTGTATGCATTGGATTGTCTCCATCTAAGCCAGGCTGGGGTGACATGTTGTGGCAGGAGTTAGATAGTGTCATTAGGTCTTTACAGGCGGGAAACTAGTTACTGATAGTGGTCAGGGAAATACAAGAGCACAGGGACAGGCAGCAAAAGGAAAGAGATGCAAAGGAGATAGAGCAGAAGATATACAGGTTACAAGAGGTACTTCCGGAATAGGAGGGTTGAATTACCTTGATACCAATACTCGTAGTCTTAGAAATAAGAAGGATGAGTTATTTAGTTATATTAATGATGAAGATATAGATAGAATGTGTAATAGAATCATTGGTCAATGAAAATAAATTTATTGACAATGTGAGTAAATTTGAACTACAGTTCGATTAGTGAATAGAAGAAGGACGTGTTTCGCATGCTTCCTGTTATTATTGGAATTGTCTACTGTAAATCTTGCCTAATTTGTTTTAGTTGGGAGAATAAGTGAAGATAACATGCCGCCGATATCTGAAAAAAAAGACAAGGATAATAATAGAGGTGAACAAAATAAATTGACTGGAAATGCCAATGGTAAACCGACACTGGATCTTGTTGATAAAAATAAAAATGGAGCCTCAGGTAGTTCTAGCGCTCGGGATGTTTGTGGACATTGTGAGGAGTTTGTGATGAGCAGAGGTAAAAATAGTGATGGTTTGTATTGTGAGCACTGCAATTACTGGTACCATGCAAGATGTGAAGGTATGTCCGTTGATTCTTATCAAATGTTCAGCAAATTAGCTAGACAAATCCAGAATATGTCATACTATTGTGATTTTAACCACTGTAAGATAGTCTCCAAGGAAATCCTAAAACAGATAGGCCCAATTAGACAGAAGGTTGATGAAAATTCCAGGAGGATAGAAAAGTTAGAGGAAAGAGTCACCCAGCAGGATGCTGTAATTGAGAATTCAGTATCTGATGAAATTACTAGATGCTTAGATGATAACATTGAAACAAAAATACAGATAGAATGGGATAATATTAAAGATAGAGAAGTAAGAGCAAACAATGTGATGTTCACTGGCATTGTAGAATCAGACAGTAATGATAAGGCTGTTAGGAAGCATGAGAATATTGAGAAAATTAAAAATATGCTAGTAAGTGATTTGAATATTGACTTGGAACAATCAAGATAACAAATGCTATACCATTAGGTAGCCGGACCCGAAATATGGAAAATGACGATAGGCCTAGGCCTAACTTGAGATTGATGAAGGTAATGTTTGAAAATGAAAGAATGGCCTCACTAGTAGTGAAATCAGCAAGTAAACTTGGTGAATCACCAGATGAAGAAGTAAAGAACATTAAAATTTTCAAAGACATAAGTGGGAGTGACCATGAAAAGAGAAAAGTGCTAGTGGATGAAATGAAAGAGAGAAATCATGAATTACAAAACAGGAATATTGGAGATATAAAGTGGGTAATCAGAGGTACGAATATAGTTAAAATGAAAAATTATAGCGACAAATTTTCAGTAAGTACTAGGATTGCAAAGGCATCTCAGGAAAATATTGAAAAATCTGTTTTGAATTGCTTATGTGCTAATGTGGATGGCATTTGTAACAAACTAAGTGAATTTGAATATGTTCTGGATGAGTATAAACCATCTATAATATGTTTAACTGAAACAAAATTGAATAATAATATTAAAGATAGTGAGATTTTTGCTATTGGAAATTATGAAGTTTTTCGCAAGGATAGAAACTTGCAAAATGCTCCAGGTGGGGGTGTGGTAATTTTAGTTTGGAGGTCTTTGCTCTCCTCTGCAAATGAAGTTAAGATATTTAACAGAACATTTATATGAAGAAGCTACATGGTGTGAGGTTAAACTCAGGAATAAATATGTTTTAGTGGGTGCAATTTATAGACCACCCATTCATGTAGAGAGAGTAACTTACTCTTAAATGATCTCATTAGGTTGAGTGAGAGATACGATAATAGTTCCCAGGTGCTAATTTGTGGAGACTTTAATTTTGGCAAAGTATTATGGGAAAATAACTCTGTTGGTGGTGGACAACATGTTGTTGATGCCAAAAGATTTCTGGATGCAATAAACGATTCTTTTTTGTATCAACATATTCTGGAACCTACACACAATGTTGGTTGTGATAAGGAATCTCATTTAGACCTGGTATTTACAAGAAACCTATTTGATGTTGAGAACCTTCAGTTGGTGTGTCCTCTAGGCAACAGCCATCACTCTACAATAGTTTTTGATTTTTTTATTGATGATGGTGAAGACTGTAATGATAGTAATGTAAGGTACAAATACTGCTTTCATAGAGGCAATTATGGTGAGATCAAGAGAGTTATTGATTGACTGGAACCAAATATTTGAAGGCAAGACTGTGTTGGAGAAGTATAATGTATTTGTTAATATATGCACTGAACTAATAGAAAAATATGTGCCTAAAACAGAAATAATTATTGGTAAGCCTAAGGCTAAGTGGATGACTAAGGAAGTAAAGAATCAGATAATTGTCAAGGAAAGAGCATAGAAGAGGATGAAGGCAAGAAAAACTTCCCTTAGAGAGGAAAGATATAGACAAGAGAGAAATAAAACAAATGCTATGGTTAAACTAGCCAATATACTCTTTAAAAAGAAACTTGCACATGATATCAAATGTAACCCAAAACATTTTTGGAGCTTTATCAGAAGCAGGACCAAACTTAAAGAAAATGTGTTGAGAATAAAGAAAAGAAATGGTATGATGACAGTGAATGATGTTGAAACAGCCAATGAACTGAATCAAGCATTCCAGGGTGTCTTTGTGAATGAATCTGAAATAAATATGCCAGTTTTTGGTGAAGGGTATGACATGCCTATCTTGGAAAATATTGAAGTTACCTTGGAAGTTGTTTCAGTTCTATTAAGGATGTATTAATAAAAGAATCCTTGGAAAATGGAATTTAGCCCACCTTATGGAAAGTTGCAAAGATTTGTCCTATCTTTACAAAAGGTGACAAGTTGGATCCTCTTAACTATCAACCGATATTCCTTACATGTATAGTATGTAAAATGTGCGAAACCATCATTAGAGATAAGTTAATTGAACATTTAGAGTCAAATGGTATCCTTAGTAGAAAACAGCATGGTTTTAGGAAGAAGCTTAGTACAGTAACAAATCTCCTCGAGTATTTGGAAGCACTGACAAAAGCAGTTGATTTGCAAATACCAATTGATGTTAACTATTTGGACTGTAGAAAAGCTTTTGACACTGTGCCCCACAAAAGGCTATTGATTAAATTGTATGGTTACGGTATCAGAGGTAGTGTGTTGGAATGGATCAGGGATTTTCTTGCTGATAGAAAACAATTTGTGGAAGTTTGCGGTCAGCATTCCACTCAGCTAGCAGTAAAATCCAGAGTTCCTCAAGGGTCTGTCCTTGGGCCAGTCTTATTTTTGGTTTTTGTTAATGACTTGGTAGAAGAACTTGAATGTCCAGCCTTAATGTTTGTGGATGATGCAAAAATCTTTGTTAAAATTAATTCTGATGAAGATATTGAAGCTATAAAGAGGGACCTCCAAAAACTTCAGAAATGGAGTGAGAAGTGGATGTTATAATTTAATCTAGATAAGTGCACAACAATGCATATTGGACATAGGAACCCTGGAATATCTTATACACTAAATGGAAGAGAAATTAAATCAACAGAGAGTGAAAAAGACCTAGGAGTTCTCATTGCAAAGGACTTAAAGCCAACCCAACATATTGGAAATATAGTGGCCAAAGCAAATAGAGTATTGGGATTGATTAAGAGAAATTTTCTATATATGGACATTGAAATGTGTCGCACATTATATTCTTCTTTGGTCCGGCCACACCTTGAATATGCTGTCCAGGTGTGGTCCCCTTATTATAAGAAGGATATTGAAGAACTTGAAAAAGTTCAAAGAAGGATGACCAAGTTGGTACCAGAGTTGAAAGTTACTTTATGAGACTAAATGTAAAAGACTGGAAATAACTTCACTACAGCAATGAAGACTTCGTGGAGACCTGATTGAGGCATACAGAATCATTCATGGTTTTGAGAATGTTGATATGAATGACTATTTTGAATTCAATACTAGTAACACAAGAACAAATACTTATAAATTAAGGAAGACTGAACATATCAGAACTGTTACAAGAGCAAATGCATTTAGTATTCGTGTTGTCAATCCCTGGAATGATCTCCCAGAGTATGTTGTCAGTGCTCCATCAATAAGTGTCTTCAAGAAGAGACTTGACAATGACTGGAACCACAGTAACTAGTCATATAAATGATACTGGAAATGTCTTGATTTAGTGATATGTGAGCAGAGCGAGATTTTTTTTTTTTTTTAAGGGGCTATCTGTCCAAGAGCGAGAAATATTTTTCTATTTTTGTTTCTATACAGAAACAAATCATTATATTATGATAATAACTAGGATCAACATGACTGATGAAAAGGAAATTTGAGATTTAATTTAAGTATCTGAAGCAAGCGGACCTGCAACGGCTAAAACTGCGACAATTTAAACTACTAATATCCAATACTTTGTAAAATAAGTTGAGGTGGGACCCAAACAAGACAAAGTCTTATTCTCCCACTAATATCAAATAAGTAAGAATATGTACATTAGTCAAAGGAGAGATAAGACTGGTGGTGGTTTGATCATTTATATCAGAAATAACATTTCTTCAAATCTAAATAATTCTATAAAGCAAGAAGTTGAGTACTTTGATAGATATTAGGGTCAGTAAAAATAGGATAATACACTTGGGAGCCTTTTACAGACCACCTGAACAGTCTGATTGTATTGAGTTAATGATCAGGGAAATAAGTAAAGGATGTGAAGTAGCTAAAGTTATTCTTGCTGACTTTAATTTAAATTCTGTGGACTGGAAAAATATGATAAGAAGGGATATAATAAGTTGTAAGTTTATAGAATGATTTGAGGATAATTTTTTTTACTCAATTTGTTAATAAGCCCAAAAGGGGTGCCAATATATTAGATCTGGTTCTTTCAAATGATGATCACCTGGTTCAGGAAGTGACTGTCAGGGAATCATTAGGAAATAGTGATCATCAGATGGTTTATTTTAACTTGGGAATAGTGAAAGGTAGAACATCGACAAACTCCTGAAAACTCAAAATTTTTATAGGGGCGATTACAATCAATTATGCAACTTGCTAAATCAGATTAGGTGAGATATATAAATCAGTGGAAAGAATACTTATGAGATGTGTATTCCAATGAAGGCTATTAGGAAGAAATGTAGGAGGCCATTGTGGTGGAATCAGGAGATAGCTAGGAAAATTTCTGAGAATAAAAGGGCATATTAGAGATTACAGAGAGAAAGTAGTTTTGACTATTTAAATCATTATAGATCAACCAGAAATGAGCTGAATAAGATTATTAAAAAGAGCAAAAGAGTGGCAAAAATTAATTTAGCTCAAAATATATATATATATTTTTTTAATAGTTTTTACGCACAGTCCTTATTTAGGCTCAGTGTGCTGAAAGAAAGAAGAAGAGGCTAAGCTGGGGCCGGGTGGGGCGCTGAGTTCAGTCGGCATGGCAGCCAGGAAGGCAAATTGCCGCGCCCCTTATGGGGCCAAAATAATAATAAAGATCCAAGAAAATTCTTTAGCTATTATAGAATCAATAACAAATCTAACAGTAATAAAATAGGGCCTATTAGATATTCTTGACTCATTTCTGTAAATGCAGTTTTTTATTATTGTATATTATGATTGATATGAAGAGTCTTGCTGATGATGCTTTTTGTTTTTGACACATTCCTGTATATGGTTCAAATTGTATATTGTAGATGCATGATCTGACACAATCCTATGGATGCATTTTATGGGTGGGTTTTGACAGATGCAGATGACCTTTGATAGGCCCTTATGGCTTTTGTTATCCGCAAAATTATGTTATGTTATTTAAGGGGTTTTGAAAGAATCTGATGAGGTTCTTAATGATCATCTTTCTTCAGTATTTACAGAAGAGAATCCAGATAGATTTATTGATGATAATTCTAGGTCAAGGGAAGTAGTGTTGAATACCATTAATGTGAACAGGGAAATAATTAAAGGGCTGATATTGGAGTTAAATACTAATAAGGCATCTGGCCCAGACAATATTTATTCTAGGTTACTCAAAGAAGGTGTAGATAGTATTCCAGTAGCTCTGGAGAAGATATATACTAGATCACTAGTTTGGAGAAATAACTAATGATTGGAAATTAGCAAATGTAATGCCAATTTATAAAAAAGGAAGTAAAGAAGACTGGGATAACTATAGACTGGTAAGCTTAACTCCTATAGTTTGTAAAATTCTTGAGAAGATAGTTAAGAAAGGAATTTCTGACTATCTAGAGAGTGGTAGGTTAAAAAATTATGCTCAGCATGGGTTTAGAAGGGGTAGTAAAGAGGATCCAAATAACTTTAGACCGGTTAGCCTAACTCCTGTAGTCTGTAAAATTCTTGAGAAAATAGTTAAAAAAGGGATTTCCCAACATCTAGAGAGTGAGGGGTTAATAAGCGATGCTCAGCATGGGTTTAGATCAGGTAGATCATGTTTGACTAATTTATTAGACTTTCTGGAGTTTGTAACAAATCAAGTAGAAAATGTAGATAAATTTACTTGGATTTTAATAAATCATTTGATAAGGTACCACATAGGAGACTAGTTCATAAATTAAAAATGATTGGGATATGTGGGGGTGTTTCAAATTGGATAGCTGAGTGGCTGAAAGATAGGAAGCAAAGGGTAGTGCTAAATGGTGTAAAGTCAGAGTGGAGGGATGTTATCAGTGGGGTTCCTCAGGGATCAGTTCTCGGCCCATTATTATTTGTCATCTATATAAACGATCTTGGGGAGGCAGTTAATAATAAAGTGTCAATTTTTGCGGATGATGCCAAATTAGCAGCTGTAGTTAAAGATATTGATGATAATTTTAAAGTGCAGGGGGATTTAAATAAATTGTTATCCTGGGCACATAAGTGGCAAATGACTTTCAACCTTGATAAGTGCAAAGTTATTAACATAGGAAAAGATAATAGAGAATTTAACTATGAAATGGATGGGCATTGGCTGAGCTCAGTAGAAGATAAGAAAGATCTAGGAGTAGTAATAGATAAGTCATTAAGGTTTTCTAAGCAGTGTATTGAAGCAAGAAATAGGGCAAATAGAGTGCTGGGTTTCATTAAGAGAAATATCAGTTACAAAAGTAAGGAGGTTATTCTTAAACTCTATAACTCTTATGTTAGGCGACATCTAGAATACTGTATACAGGCATGGTTACCACATTTTAGACACGATATTAACCTTCTCGAGTCAGTGCAACGGAGGGCAACAAAGATTATTCCTTCCCTGAGGCACCTTGAATATATAATTGACTGAGGGTATTAAATATGTTCTCATTCGAAAGGAGGTGTGTGAGAGGGGATATGATTGAGCTCTTTAAAAAATTTTCTGGGATAGATGAATTGGATGTTAGCAAGTTTTTTGAGTTAGATGATGGAAATCGGACTAGAGGTCACCACTTGAAAATTAAAAAGCAAGGGCGTAGGTTGGATTTAAGAAAAGATTTTTCACCAATAGAGTGGTGGACTTCTGGAACAAATTGCCGCGGAGGGTTGTAGGTAATCCAAATTTAAATGTATTTAAGAGTAGGTTGGATGAGTTTATGGGGAGGGAAGGTTGTGATGGTTCCTAAGTTTTGTATATATTAATATTGTTTGTATATATCTATAGCTGCATGATTTAGTTCTTGACAAGCCTTGATTGGTGATACCCTTGTTTCTGGACACAATCCTCTAGATGTATTTTTCTTGGGAGTTTGGGTGCCTTAAAAAAGAGGCTGTTTGACTCGGATGACCTATGATGGGCCCTTGTGGCTTTTGTCATCTGTTATATTATATTGTGGGGGACTTTGATTTTGTCTTCCCCTAGCGATTATTGATATAGTCCTATGTGGGTGGGTTTTGATGGATGTGGATGACCTTTGATAGGCCCTTGTGGCTTTTGTCATCCGAGAAAATAAGTTATGTTATGTTATGTTAACAAATTTACTGGATTTTATGGATTATGTAACTAAACAATTAGATAAGGGAGAGAATGTTGATATAATTTACTTAGATTTTAGCAAAGCTTTTGATAAGGTTCCACAAAGGAGACTATTTCACAAATTAAAAATTCATGGGATATTTGAGAAAGTTTTGAATTGGATAGCTGAATGACTGAAAGACAAGAAACAGAGTTGTACTGAATGGGGTGAGGTCACAATGGAGGGATGTTATCAGTGGTGTACCTCAGGGATCAGTTCTAGGCCCTTTATTATTCATAGTTTATATAAATGACCTTGGGGAGGTTGTAAATAGCAGTGTCAATTTTTGCTGATGACACTAAAATGGCAACTGTAGTCAAAGAAGTTTAGGGTAGTTTTAAAGTGCAGAGTGACTTAAATAAGTTATTAGCTTGGGCTCAGAAGTGGCAGGTGACTTTAAACCTTAAAAAATGCAAAGTTATTAACATGGCAAAGGATTATAGGGAATTTAGCTATGAAATGGATGGGCATTGGCTGAATTCAGTTGAGGATGAGAAGGACTTAGGCGTATTATATATAAATAGGTCACTTTTTGAAGAAGTGTATCGAGGCAAAAAATATAGCAAATATTTATTCTAATAAGGCATCTGGCCCAGACAATATTTATTCTAGGTTACTCAAAGAAGGTGTAGATAGTATTGCAGTAGCTCTTGAGAAGATATATACTAGATCACTAGTTTGGAGAAATAACTAATGATTATTGTATATTGTATAATTGTATAATTTTTGCTGATGATACTAAAATGGCAACTGTAGTCAAAGAAGTTGAGGGTAGTTTTAAAGTGCAGAGTGACTTAAATAAGTTATTAGCTTGGGCTCAGAAGTGGCAGGTGACTTTAAACCTTAAAAAATGCAAGTTATTAACATGGCAAGGGATTATAGGGAATTTAGCTATGAAATGGATGGGCATTGGCTGAATTCAGTTGAGGATGAGAAGGACTTAGGCGTATTAGTAGATAGGTCACTTTTTGAAGAAGTGTATCGAGGCAAAAAATATAGCAAATAGAGTGCTAGGATACAATAAGAGGAATGTTAGCTACAAGAATAAGGTTATCATAAACTCTACAACTTGTATGTTAGGCCACAATTAGAGTACTGTATACAAGCATGGTCACCACATTTTAGATATGATATCAACCTACTAGAGTCAGTACAAAGGAGGGCAACAAAAATAATACCTTCCCTGAAGCACCTTGAATATGAAGATAGACTGAGGGTACTCTAATTACTTACTTAGGTTTGCTTAGGTGGTTTCTGGACACAAGTCATATGACCTCTATATCCATATAGATCGGAATCCTCTTTGTATGACACCGCTTATAGAAAGGTGGTTTGGAGAGGCTTGTTGTAATGGTACATGACACATTGATTTGCCTAAAACTTGTCTAATCATCTTTCGAAGGAGGCAACACTAGGAGCTGAGACAATGCTATCTGGTAGGCTGTTCCAAGCGTCTACAATCCTAGTCTGGAATTGCTGTTGCTTAAGTTTGGTTTGATTCCTTTCCTTGAAGAGTGCATATTGGTTGCCACATCTATTCTGCTTCCTTCTGGTCATCTCAATGCCGGTTGCTGTGTCCACTTTTGTTGTTAGTACTTTTTAGGCCTCAATCATGTCTCTATGCCAGCAACAATATATCAAACTTGGTAGGCCCACTTTCTATAGTCTTTCTGGGTACATGAGATTTCTCAGTCCAGGAATCATCTTGATAGGCCTCAGCTGTATGTTTTTGATTGCAGTCACATCCTTCTTGCAATAAAGTGACCACACAGACCGAGTGTACTCCACATGTGGCTGGACCATAGCTTTGAACAAGCATCTGAATGTGTCTACATCCATGTGCTGGAATGTTTGTTGGATCATCTTCATGATCTGATTTGCCTTAGTAACCTTTTCCTGGAAGTTAGCTGCAGAAGTAAGGTGGCCATCAGTCTGAACTACAAGGTCCTCTTGATTTACTTTCTCTAGTGTCATCCGGGTACCATCTACTGCCATCACAGTGACCGAGGTAACGATCTGATTCCTTCAGGGGTTGTGTATCTTGAGATATTTACATTTCTGTGGATTAAACTTCAGCATCCATTCCTGAGACCAAGTATGCAAGGAGTTGATCCACTTGAAGTTGTGCACTTACTTTGTTGAACTTGATCTACCTCCAGATCTTTGTATTCTGTGCAAAGAGGTAGACACATGACTCCACACACTCAGGGAGATAATTTATATATAGCATAACTCAGGGAGATCATTTATATATAGCATAAACAAGATTGGCCCCAATACACTCCCTTGAAGAATGCCACTCAGCACATAAGCCCATGTTGAGAACACACCGTTTACTCCAACTCTTTGTTTTCTGCCCATCAGGAATGCTGTAACCCATCTAAGGACATTCCCCTGTATACCATACCCTGACACTTTCTTCAGCAGTCTGTTGTGTGGCACTGTGCCAAATGCTTTGCTGAAGTTAAAGTAAATCACATCTACCTCTCCTCCAGCATCAAGAGCCTCTGTCCACTTATCAAGGGCATGGAGCAGCTGCATCAGAGTGGATCTATTGGGCATAAACCCATATTGTTCTCATTTGAAAGAATGTGTGTGAGGGGAGATATGATTGAGCTTTTTAAAATCTTTTCTGGGATGGATAAGTTGGATTATAGCAAGTTAATTGAGTTGGAAAGTAGTAATAGGACTAGTAGATAGGTCACTGAAGTTTTGGAAGCAGTGTATTGAGGAAAGAAATAGAGCGAATAGGGAGCTAGGATACATTAAGAGGAATGTTAGCTACAAGATTAAGGTTATAAATAAACTCTACAACTCATAGTTCAGGCCAGAGAGTACTGTATACAAGCATGGTCACCAGATTTTAGACATGATATCAACCTACTAAAGTACAAAAGAGGGCAACAAAAATAATACCTTCCCCTGAAGCACCTTGAACATGAAGAAAGACAGGGTATTAAAAATTTTCTCATTTGAAAGGTGTGTGAGGGGATATAATTGAGCTTTTTAAAATCTGTTCTGGAAGTTATTTGAGTTGGAAGGTAGTAATAGGACAAGGGGTCACCACTTAAAAGTTAAAAAAACAGAGGTTCAAGTTGGATGTTAGAGAATATTTTCTCGCCAACAGAGTGGTAGATTACTGGAATAGTTTGCCCTCTGAGAGTAGACAGTGCAAACTTGAATGTTTTCAAACGCAGATTAGATGATTATATGAGGAGGGAGGGTTTTCTTTTTGGTGGGGGGGGGGTATTCTGGACTCATTCCTTTGGATGCAGTTTTTTATTATTGTATATAATGTGTGATTTGGATTTTGAGGAGTCTTAATGATGCTTTTTGTTTTTTAAGCATTTCTGTGGATGATTTAAATTGAATACAGTAGATGCATGATGACTCAATCCTATGGATGCATTTTGTGGGTGGGTTTTGACAGATGCTGATGACCTTTGATAGGACCTTTTGGCTTTTGTCATCCATGAAATTATGTTATATTATATGAAAGCATTTTAACAAATGTTGAAATTTACGGAATCGCTGCTTTAAAACTAAAGTTAGTTAAGTATTAGTCGCCTAGGTCATAATTGTCACTCCATTGGTACCAAGTATGGACGTTTTTGATTAACGCATGCAAAGTTGATCCGCTGTGAAATAAACCCATATTCTATCGGAAGATAGGGTCGAAGCCATCAGTAAATCACCTTGGAGACCGGGTCTTGGTTGTTAATCGCAGGCATAAAAGCTAATGACTTTGCCGCGAATTTCCTCGTTAGTTACTATTTTAAGAAAAAGATACAGTGAAGACGCTGTCAAATGCTATTGCTCATTTGAAACTGTCAATAAGAAACTAGAAAAGGCTAGGTTGGACATATCTGATTATTGACATGTACACTGAAGATGGAACACGGTTTGTAACGAAACGTCTACGTCTGGTATAATAAATTATGTTCTTTACCATCGCGTACGTCTTCATTATCCTAATGTGTATATATATATATATATATATATATATATATATATATATATATATATATATATATATATATATATATATATATATACAATCCTGTTTTTATGTTTCTTGTGGTTTGCTGGATATATATATATATATATATATATATATATATATATATATATATATATATATATATATATATATATATATCCAGATATCCAGCAAACCGCAAGAAACAGAAAAACAAGGTTGTTTTTCTTCAGAAAAAGTTATTTACTAATTCGAAGATGAGAAAATCTTCAGGAGTATCGTCCGGCGCAATGTCTCACCGACAATAGCTGCATCTCCAAAACAACCAAACTACAAGAGGTCAACGTCGTTTACCAATATTCAGTACATAGGCGTGACCTCCACTACCTTCTCCAAAAGGGGTGTCAGCACATCTGCAGAGTGGCGCAATAAGACGCCACTCAATAGAAGAAGACTCTCTGCCACTGACTAGAGCAAACTTGGATGATAACAGCGAAATTACCTACCGTGATCCCCACTTTCCCCGTCTGGGGATGGCTGAAGCAGTATTAATTTGCCACGAGAAATCGGGGATCAACATTCAGCTCCTTTCAGACATTTCGCTGCCATCATAACCAGGCAACTAGGCAGCGTGTCGACGAACAGACACCCACTCTAACTCCACCACTTTTCCCCTTGGCTTTGCCGCCTTTGCCAGTTGTTTTTCAACTATTTATTTCAACAAAAAGGTTTCATTTTTAATTTCAACTTTATTTTTTTCCATTTTAACATTAGACTGTACATTGAAATTGCTCTTCTCTGATTAGTCAGGAAAAAAAATATATAATGTGGACGTATTTGGCATTTATATAGTTCAATTTCATTATGTTTATCAGTGTAGCCCACAAGATGACTAGTATGGTCGAAAGTTGCATCTGGCCGATAAAAAATATTGAATTACAGCGATCCTTTACGACCCCTTCCCCCTCAAGGGGTTGTCACGTATTGTAAATTGGAAAAAGTTCCCAAGAAGCTGAACAATGCCTCTTTAGTATTGAAGTTTAAGCATCCCTGTATATAACATAGCCTCCTTGCAATATATATATAAATATATATATATATATATATATATATATATATATATATATATATATATATATATATATATTAATGTAGATGGGTAGCAGTCTTTCTCGAATGCAAATTTTTATGAAGACCATGGTGTATTTTGCCTTATTTAATTTCCTTTGGCAACTTTCTATTCTTCTAACTCTCTTTTTTATTCCATATTGTAGATGGTAGATCACTTGTCCTGTATTCACCTCTCTTTTAAATGAATGGGTTTGGTAAAAAAAAAACTAAATTGCTGAGCTTTTGATCATCTTCAAGGCGTCTTGATATATTCTTTCCTCCTTTACCGATGAAATGTGTGGGGTCAGAATCGGACTGAATGAAAGAAACTTTGTTTTTAGGGGATATTTATTCCACCTGGTTGATCGTAACGTTGAATAAACGAGCCAATCCAGTGAGTGGAATTTTAGAACAACTTTAATGTTCGATTCCAGCTTAAAGTTGTTCTAAAATTCCACTCACCGGATTGGCTCGTTTCCTTCAACATTACGCCCAACCAGGCGGAATAAATATCCCCTAAAAACAACGTTTCTTTCATTCAGTCCGATTCTGACTCCACATATTTCATCGGTAAAAGAGGAAAGAATATATCAAGACGCTACGAAGATGATCGAATAAGATCGAAAACTTAGCAATTTAGTTCGTTTTTTACCAAACCAATTCATTTAATTAAGAGATGAATACAGGACAAGTGATCTATCATCTACAAGATGGATTAAAAAAGACAGAAGAATAGAAAGTTGCCAAAGGAAATTAATTAAAGCAAAATACACCATGGTCTTCAAAAAAATCCTATAGGAAAAAGAAAGGCAGATTCCAAGTAGTTTCGAACTTGTTCAGTTCATTCTCAAGGAATAACGAATAATTCTACAAAGGTGGTATATATATATATATATATATATATATATATATATATATATATATATATATATATATATATATATATATATATATATATATAAGAAACAACAGAGGGATGCCCAGCCCATGTACAGCGAAAGAACACAGAATAGAAAAATAGCAAAGACGGGTTTAGATACCGGATATAAAGTATAAAACCAAATAGATAAGGTCTACTTCGGGAAGTTCAAACTGTGAGCAAAAAAGGTAACATTTAGGTCACAAAAATAGGTACATACACACGTAATTATGAATACATAAAAATAAACAAGAGAAACATAACTAAATTAATAAATCAAAGGGTTGAGATCTAAAATGGACAATTTCGTTATAAATAAGCCTTTTAATTACAGGGTCCAGTTTTATAATAATTTATGTTTGATTTCATTGTCATTTTCATTAATTTATATATTTCAATGATCATTAATTTAAAGATAAAATATTCAGTAATTTTCTAGAGAATGATAATTTTGGTTGGCTAAACTTTGATGTTAACCAGGTGTTACATTTTTCACTAAAATTTAATATCGCGTGACTCATGACTAAGGCTCCGGCGCAAAAGAAAAAGCGTCGGCTCTCTCAGTTCTCTCAAAAGGGTCAACTTCAACGTATTGTTAACAAAGGCGTTCTGGACGTCCTTTTCAGTAAATTCATTGTTACAAGAGAAAGTTAATGATAGCTTACCCAAAATACTAACAAGAGGAATAAGCTACTCCAGACGGCAACGATATTCTCTGGAACGAAATATCATAAATCCCTGGATACAGTATTAGTCCTTTTTCCAAGGTAAGCCAATCATTCTCTTTGCTCATGTTATGTTTAACTCATTAAAAGTTCTTATAGTTTAAAGAGACCGGGGATATATTAAAATTAGGCGAGGAACTAATGAATGAGCATTCGACAATATTTCTTTGAACAAAGTCATCAGATTTGTGAATATATTTAGCCGAATTCAAATTGATAGGGTGACTATTTTCAGATAAATGGATAAAGAAAGCACTACTACTTTCGCACCTCCTAATATTGTATTTATGTTTCGTCAAACGTACATTTAATGATTTACCGGTTTGCCCAAATTATTTCTTAGGTCAAACTGAACAATCGACCGAATACCCTACCCCCCCTATACTATTGTTATTATTATGAATCAACATTTTGTACATGGTAGACTGATACTTGAATATGACAAAATTATTTAACTTATTCACGAGGTGGAGAAGCAAGGAAAAGGACTCAGAAAACAGAAGAGCAAAGGAGTTCTTAAAATTGAATGCCAGAGGGATTTCAGTTTTCTAAAACGATTTTTTTTTTTTGCCAAATCGAGACATCCTGCAAGATTTTTTTAGGGTAGCAAAGATTGTTATACAAGGTGTCCCAGAAAAAAGTTAACCGTATATTGAATTAATATAACTCAAAACCTATAGGAAATTTTTGAGTCCTGTAAAACAAAACAAATTTATCAACTATTTATCTGTCGATTCTGGAAATTTCATTAAATTCCCTTTTACGGTATTGATACACTAATGGGTTTACTGGAGGCTATCAAAATTATGTTTGCGCAAGGAAGTAAAATAATGAAACTTGTAACTTTAAAATTAACAAATATATTCAAATCCATTTTTAACAAAAACACCTCTTCATATGGGTAATACAAATTAATTTTTTAATTTTCTAAGTATCATTTCCTTCCACATTTCTTCCATTTCTTTCCAAGCAAAGTTGCGCTTTGATCGCATTTATTGAACAACTTTTTTGATTAACTTGTGATTTTCCTTAAGTCTATTGACTTCACATGTGATACTATCTCTTAACTGGTTGATGCTTTGTGGTAGAGTAGAATACACTTTATTCTTTAGATATCCCCATAAGAAATAATCACACGGTGTTAGGTCAAGGGATCTTGGGGGCTATTTAATTGCATGATTTAGCGTGACAATGAGGTTGTCAAACGCTTCTCTTAGTTTTGTTCTTACAGCAAGCTGTCTATGAGCTGGTGCGCCGTCCTGAATCCACTAAAGTCTATTGAATTGTTTGCCGTAAATCTGGTGAAGTTCCGGGAAGATCTTTTTGTTGACCATGCTCAAGTAGGCAGCACCATTCAAGATATTCTCGTAAAACAATGGGCCGACAAGATAGCCATTCCCGCATATTCCGATCCACAGAGACACTTTCTGCTGACAAATACGTGTGTCAAACTTGAATGCTGGGGGGTGGTCCAGCGGCGCATATTGCCGAATGTTATGGCTATTTACCTTTCCATTCATGAAAAAGGCTGCCTCGTCACCAATCACAATGTTTTCCAAGAAACGAGCAGGTTTATGGAGAAGTCATTCGACAAATTGTCTACGACGAGGAAAATCAGTTTCAAGAAGCTGGTGACTTGCATGCATCTTATAGGGATGCCATTTTAAGTTATGTTTAATAATGCGGTTAAATGATGACTTTGGCCATTGTAATCCATTCTTTCTGACTGAAACATGTGGATTTTGAAGAAGTGTCATCTGAACATTTTCGATATTATCTGTTGTTCTTATGGTTCTCATACGACCCGAACGACCTTTATTTAAATTTAAGGATGTTCCTTCCTGTTGGTATTTGCGAACCTTTTTCTAAAGTGTGGGCTTGCTTGGTGGGTGCAAACCTAGAAAACGTTGTTCAAATGAATCTTGTACTTGTTTAATACTGTCAGTCTTAATAAAGTTTTTGACTACAAATACGCGTTGATCTTTTGTTAACTGCATGATTAAAAAGATTCTATGGAAGTAAACTTTTACACAGAAACGCTTTGATTTGCTTAGTAAGCAATAATGACGAGACCATACCACAGCGTGGCTGAAAAACCCACTGTAAAATGGCCTAAGCTATGCTTGGAAAATCGCACAAAGACCTAGACAACCTTGTCTCCGTAAGTTCTCTTGAAAGTGTACGGTGGCCTTGCCTTCCTAGGCTTCGTTCAATTATTTTACTTCCTTGCGCAAGCATATTTTTGATACCCTCCACTAAACCCATTAGTGTATCAATATCATAAAAGGGAATTTAATGAAATTTCCAGAATCGACAGATAAATAATTGGTAAATAAAACACTTTTGGTAAGACCAAATATTCTCCAATAGTTTTTGAGTTATGCTAATTCAAAGTACGGTTATTTTTTTCTGGGACACCCGGTATATACGTGTTGCTTTGTAGTGCCCAATTAGAAGGTGGAATAGAGCCAACAAGGAACCTCACAAATTGGAAACCCCGTTGGTCCTATAAAATCTTGAATTGGGCACATAAATCCAACATTTAAATAATATGCCTTCTTTTAACAATTAATTAATGCAAAACAAAGCAAATACTTGTAAATAACACTAAGTCGATAGTCAATAATCAATGGATCAATGCAAAGCAAAATACTTCTTAATTCAAACACTCTCTTGGTTTACACACGCCTACACTAAAACACGCACATACCCTCTGATCAGATAAGCTCCGCCCAGCTTTCGGATTGATGAAACGGGGCCTCGCCCCCAAATTTCAGTTAGAATAAAAGTACTTACAAAAACATACATGGACAGTTTGGCAGAGAGAGAAACACAAGCGATTTTACTTGCCAACCCCCAAAATTAAAACCTATAAAACCGCCATTTTCTTCTGTCAAGCAATAAGCCGGTTACCATTTACTCAGCCTACAAGTGAGTAACCAGCGGACATCTGGAATCAGATTGAATTCTACGGTGTAATCCACAGCGGCCGATAGCCTCAAGTCAAATATTGCCATTCATTCCACTTACCTTAAACAGGTGGCCTACCAATAAACTTGAGCTGACCTTACCTATAAACAAGTAACACCCCTACCTATAACTTCCCATCTCTGCTGTCATCACTCGTCAAAAAAGTTGTCTAAAGTTTAGAATCCCTATTAATAATTAATCATATGTAACTTGATCTTCAAATAAATTTCACTATTGTAATTATTATATTTCCATTCATTTATTTTTTTATCAAATTTAATATATAAGTCATCAATCGTTAAATTCAATGTTAAATTTCAAATCGCGTTGTTTTCTCTCCCGCTCAATTTCTACGCTTAACAAATAGATCAGTTTTTTGTAAAACTGATTTTTATTTTTGCTTCATCTCTATAGCCTTGTTTTCTCTTAAAGCGATTTTTAATTTTTCAACGCAAACTTCGACATTTTAGAAAAATTTCATTCCTCGCATTCCTTCTTTCAATCCTAGCTTTATTTAACATAATATCTTGAAGCATTCATTTCCCTAGCTTACATTAATATAACAAAAGAAGTTTTATTGAAATATATATATTATTAACGAACTCTTCACCCTTTACCACGGACTTGTAAATTTTTTCATTCAAATTTTCACGTACTCAATCTTAACATACAAATACAAACAATAAAATACGTACATGCAGTATGCACCTATGCCTCCGCTACAATTTCGACTTCGTCAGCACATTGTATCTCCAAGACCCTATCAACAAATTCAGCCAGCGTGCCCAAAATGTCCGCCTACCTTGGTACTCGTAATGATGAATTTCCATCGAAAAACTTGACGGAGTCCGAGAGAAACTTGAATCTTGCGCCTTCCATAGGTCCTAATGTGTGAATTGTTGGTCAATTGAAGAACTACGTCTGAAGGAAAGCAGACTTTGTCACCTTGAGAGGCTAGAAGGACGCTGTATTGAGCACCAGTGTCTGTTAGTGTCTGTCATAAATACGGAAAGGCAAACCAAACTGCAGAATTGGAGTTAAGGCAGAAATGCTAGACCCATTCATCACATGCTCTAAGAAGGTGAAGAGTGATGTAAAGAAGTGGAGGAGGAAAAGGATGGTGAGTTCATTGGATTATTATACAGGTAGGACTGTATACAGTGTACAGTTTTATGTCCGACGATATTTGGTAAGTTGCTGTCAAAGACCCCCAAAAAACCTTCTCTAATTGGGTCTTCTGAGGCGTGCGAATTATTTTTTTTGTACCAAAGAGGATATTGCTCCCGCTGTTTGCTTGGCTCACAATTCCCATGGATCCACTAACAGCGTCTCCCAGGAGCACTCTCTGCACGTTGCAATTCTTCAGTCCATTCCGCATTTGATTCTCGTCAGTTGGATTTAATTCTGGAACTCACGAGTGACATTCACTACGTTCTCAGTTCTTCAATCGTCGTACCGCACACGCTTGCTCGCATCTTGTGAATTCGGGGTCACAACTTTCCCATCTTTCGCCCATTGACTTTACTGCACTGACGTTAACTCAAGACCAAGATGCACAATCTAAATCCTTACCTGAATATTCCAAAATTGTCGTTTGGAAAATCGAAATCTCAGACAGTCCTTCCAGGAACATCATGGTCGATTTTTATTTACCTGAATGTTCTCACCCTCTCGTCTCCCCCCCCCTCCCATTGCTGAACCGCCTGAAATCTACATTTATCGACCCTGTTCACCCTCAAAAACCCTTGTTTTCAGCATTCACCATAAATCCAAATGCTCCAGATTTACCCCATAATGTCTTCTTTATACCTACCACTTCCCACTCTAATGTCCCAACTTATACTTCCCAAATGCTACCGCCTCCTCTTTTTATGACGGAACCCTCGTCGCCAGCGGTAAACAGTCAAGAGAACATTCAGCCACAAGATGTTTCTACCTTAGTAAACACTAGTTCGGAAGAACGAGCTAAGCCAATCACTTACGGTTGTACCACCTTTGCGCGTGCGAGTGCCTCAGCTTTCTCAAATGGCAATGCCAACAATTTGCGTCTTCATGCTGGTGGTCAGCCATAAGGCATTATTACTCGCTCTGGCTTGCATGTTCGAACGCAAGTTTGTTTCCTAGACTAAATCTGTGTGTATACTTTTTGGGGTTAATTTTGTATATTATATGTACTTAGATAATTTTTCGTGACGCACAAACTTAAAAGCATATTTAGTCTTCATTTTTAAACGCCTTTTCTTATCCATTTTAAACATCTACACTTTCCCCAATAATGTGTCAACATTATTTCTTGCTTGTTGTCCATTTCAAAGAGAGCACATTTTATTCATGCCGCTCCTTCAGCATCAAAAGGTTTGCTTTTAGTAATACAATAGTGTGCAGTGGGAAACATTCACTAAATGTAAGTAGCGTAGATTAACTAATGTATTTCCCTTTCCTAACCACTCTGGAACCAGCCCATACTGCATTGTACATATTATGCCTAAAATAATTACGTAATCCAACATTAATAAATACTTCCTACACAAAGTTACACACAAAACGCCCGCGCGATTTCATACTGTACCCTGACAGGCTTCATTCAATGAGGAACAAACGGTTGTAGGAATCTTCCACAACGGTCTACTTCGAGATCCTAGAATCCTATTTCGATTGGCCAGGATAACCTCAAAGCATACCAAATTCTATCATGATTTGTCAACACTTCCGCCAGACACTGTCATTCTGCTCCCTTTGTCGTGAAGAACAGTTTCCGGGCACCTGGTCGCGGCTATGATGAGAATGAAACGCCCGTTTGACGCCATAAATCCCCCTCTCAGGCCTCATTCATGGAGGAACAAAAGATTGCCGGATCCCATTATATGTCGGTGAAGCCACCAATATTCTAGAAATCTTCAATAGCGGCCTACTTCGAGATCCTCGAATCCCAGTTCGAATAGGCCAGGATAATTTCGGAGCAGACCAAATTCTACCATGCTCTGTCAGCGCTTCCATCAGAGACCATCACTCGGCTCCCTTCGTCGTGCAGAATCGCATGATCATTTACTCATCTAAAACGAGAAGTCCTGGTTCTGTTCAAGGAAACCAAGTCATATTTTTTTAAAACTTGTATGTTCCACGCCAAAGATAGGTCACCCTTCTGAGTACATCCAAGAGATTCAGCGGACTGCTGCTCACGACGAGGTGGGGAAGATTTAGTCCGGCTCAGGTTTATGAAATACATACCTGTCCGCTGCTCTCGCTCCACTCGTGGCAATTGAATGAGAATTACCCCTTGAACAATTAGGGAAATTAATGGATGAGTTGATGATTTTGGTACAGACACAGTGCCAGGCGTCGACCATCCAGATAGCCCGCCCTTCGGCGCCTCAGTATCGCCACCTGCCTTCATGGGTCATCCACCCTTCTCAACAACCACAAATGATCCTGTCTCAGCTGTGTTTTGGGCCTAATGCTAAAAACTGTAGGGTGGTGTAAATGGCCAAATAATCACAAGGGTCTCCTAATTTTGCCTCCCTCCAAACCCCTGTATCCTGTGCAACCCGACGATTTAACTAGCAACGGCGGAAATGGACTGCAAAATTTACCAGTCGTCGCTACTCAAGTGGGCTATTTCACCATAAGCTTTTTTTATATACTCCGGTGCATGTATCTCTATAATTCTTCCACGTTGCATACATCATTGTACCCTCCGTCCTTCATACTCAGTTTACATGCTTACAGATTTGAGTGTCGTTTTGCCCATCTACGATGAAATGAAGCTGGACCTCGCCTTTGCTAGCTTCCGATTTTTTTTTGTCGCCGCATAATCTCCTTCTGGATTTTAATACCAACTACCTACTTGGCCCGGTTACTTTGCTTCAGATGAAGATTAAGTCAACCGACTGCCAAATGGTAGCGTCAGTAGTCAATTCTACTGCTAGGTTACCGACATCTAACCCCGTTTTGCTACAGAAATACCGTTCGATTTTGCTCCCAGTTAAATATTCTGCCAACGCGGTTTCGCACCCTTCGGTCCTACACACCATTGGCACTGACAGTGTGGCACCAGTGTTTGCTCGCCCCACGAATTCTCTTTCTGGACAATCTATTCGTACTAATTCGAGGTTTATAGAAGAATTGTGTAAGCAGATGTCTACCGTCGATTTTCGCTGCCTGCAATTTTCACTACCTCCATGCCCCCCACTGGACCTCAAATTTTCTGTTCGAGTGGACAGAGTTCGACGCCGCTTAGAAATTTCTATATACCAGGTCCTTTCATCGTGCACAAAAGGCTCCAGAATTATTCCATCTTCGAAAAAGTAGATGGTCGCAAAGAAGCAGTTTCCATCGACAGGCTGAAAGCTACAAACTTTCCCAATGAACATTCACAGCCTGTCGAAAACATCAACGAATGTTCACAACCCGCCGCTAACTCCTGCGAACCTTCACCCCCATCAAATAATGTGTCGTCTCCGTCATTTCCCCCACCACCCTCTCCATCGTCCTTAACACGACCAGCTCCAATGACACCATATTCCACATCTAATGGCCGAAAATATGACAGGAGGCTAGTGGACGCGTTTCCTTTCAAATGATACCTCGTTTTCATTATTACTAAGTGTAATGAAGTAAATATATACCGCTTCGCTTTGGGACGGTGTACTATTGTGGTATCATTAACATCAATAGATAATCTTCGATTCTAGTTTCTTTGGTATTTCCTTTTAATTCCAACTCAGTTTATCCAAATTCCATGAAACAAATTTAATCCACCAGTTTAATTCCCTGTGATACATAAAATGAACGAGGAATAAATAAATTAGTTACAAAAAAATAATATTTGTAATAATTCTATATGTCTGCTTTGGAGCACATTTCTCGTCTGCATTCTGCATATTTTTTTTATTATTTGGCTCAGTTCTTCGTCTAAGTCCTGTGTTTTTGTGGTCCGATGAGAATGCTTGTCCGAAAACTGTTACTTTAATTGCTACATACAAATCATCTACGAGTAGATCTTTAATCTTCCCGTGGGCTATTTTCCTCGTTATGGCTATTGTTATTCCATCATACCTTTCTCTTGAGATGTTTTTTTTGCGTATATGATGTATTTAGTTATCTTAACTTTTGACTGTAGTGTTTTTCCGTGCTCGCAAATGATGATTATGGCTGGGTCTTCTTTCCTGATGGTATTGAAGAAATTATCAACCCTATTGTTCCAGCCGTTGATGTTTATTTCGATTATCTTTAGTCTAGTGTGGTTTATTATTGCTATTTGGTTCGGGGATTTGTAGCTTCGTTCCGTTGACTATGCAGTAAAAGGCGTCTTTTTCGATAATATGACAGTTGCTAAGTGTGATACTTATTGTGCCCTTTGTGAGTTCGTTTTCAATTATTTCGTGAGTAGTCCCAATCGTACGTTCATCTATGTGTATTGTTATTTTATTCCCTGTCATAACATCTTTGGTATTTATCTGTTGGGAAGTTTGAGTGAGAGGTCGTGAAGATCCTGATACGAAGGACCTTGCTGTCGCATTTAAGCCCATGTCTCTTTGTTCTTTGATTTTTATTGGGGGCAGGTTGAGACGCATTTCATTTCCCTGCCTATTCGCTTTCTCTTCTACTAGTTCAATTTCGTTCTTCTGGTGCGTTGCACTTTGTTTGCTTTGCAGCGGTTAAGCTTGTTTCCTTCTCTACTCTTCCGACATTGTCCCTCTCATCGTTTTGTGGGTATGATAGCCTCCTTTTAGAAGGGTTTTCAGTGTCCTTAATTCTGTGGGCCTCCATTACCTCCGGTTGCTGTTTCTATTCCTGTAAATTTATTTTAAGAATATTTGATGTTGGAAGATTCGGAGAATATCACAGTTTCTTAATGAAATCGTCTTTTCTCAGCATATTGATTAGCTCGTCAAAGAAACTTCCAGAGTTTGCAATATTCACCATGTGGGCAACAATGATTAATGGGCTCAACTCCTTGTTTTCTCTTTTCATCACCATTACAGATGCTTTTGTTTTTTTCTTATTTCATGATATAAGAACACAAAAGTCTAATCAATAGTCTATACAGGCAGCTCCTGTTCCCATAAACAAGTTCAGCCCCACCTAGCATCCTCATCCAAAATCTATCCAATCTGTTCTTAAAATTCCGCAGGGTGGAAGCTTCTATTACATGACTAGTGAACCTATTCTATTAATTTGTCATTGATTTTACCTACCAATTTCTACCAATCTCGTCTCTAACCTAAACTTGTCCAGCTTAGACCCATAGTTACCGGTCCAATCCATCTTGTTTACTAAAAATAAGAACCTCACCTATCTCTCGCCTGCTTCAACCTTATACCTACTTGCAAACCTCAATCAAGTCACTTCAAACTCTTCTTCTTGCGTATGTTGGATTTCCTTTTTAAGTCCTTTATCGTAATTGTTTATCCTTTATTTCTTTCTTTCCTTTTAGGCCATTTCATCGCCAAAGTACGGTTTTTCCCACCGCAGTTCTTACATTTTTTATATTATTATTATTACATTCTCTTAAGGTGAATTATTCCTATTCCGAGATAATTTTTAGATAGAACCCAATAATTTCACGTGCCAGGGACTTCGATGAGTCTTTGAAAATATATAATAATATTCCCGCTCTTTCTAAGTTTGAAGAAGAGCTGCGCCATGTCCTTTCATCGTTGGCCCCGTGTCACTGCTGTAATCCCCTACTGTCTCATTCAACACCTCTACGTATTTGCGCTCCACTTCCTGCTGGATCTTTACAACCAGATTGGGCAGTTGGGAAGTTTCACCTCTGCATAGCGTAAGGCATAGGTTGTGCTGTTCTAAAGCCAGCTTCCAACCCCTCCTCACATGTTTCATCCTATCGTCCCATAACCATAACCTGCTTGTTGTCCATGAAAAATCATCGAGAATGGTAACTTCCCGCAGTTTCACATTCGCTGAACGCCAGGACTTCTGAATCCACTTCCTAGACTTAGCCATGGCGTCCAGGAAGCATTCTCGCGTCGTAGCGCCATGTTGACGGGTCTTCTTCGACATCCGCAAAAGCTTAACTTCACTACTCGCCCCTTTTGTTGCACCAAGAATTTGTTCTCTCTTGAACTTCTTAGTTTCCTACCCACTTTAATTCCCCATTCATTGCGCGGCCGTTCTTTTGATGTGTGTGGGTTACTCTCGCCTCTTATCCTATTCTCCTTTTTGCAGAATACGGTAACTTCATCTCGCCCCCTTCGAATTAGTAGCACGTTACGCTGTGATAGGTCTTTTCCCAAAGGTTGCTAAACAACCAACTAGGGCCTTCCAGTCCCTTTGCCGAAATTCAATCTAATTTCTTAGACGGGGCTGCTGCTCCGGATAATTTCTTCAGAAAAACAAGAATTTGTAAATCTTTTGCAAAGAGGAAAGTCTGAAACAGACTAAAGTTCTCCTGTAGGGGTGCGAAAATGTATGAGAGAAAATTCCTTCCAACTCGATAATATAAATGGCCGATAAAATTACCAACCAAAGACGGACTAAAGCCAGTCGTGAGGCTAGAGTATTGGCGTTCAAATCTAATGGTACCGCGTTCGAAACTCAACAGTCCAAAAACTTTTAGGAAGATCGCCCAAGAAAGAAACGGAAAGAAAACGCTTGAAGGACCAACTCATCAAGAAGTACAAAGAAATCATCAACCCAAATAAATGGAAGAAAATGAATACGCTACAAGAAGAAGAAAATGGATTCGAGGAAGACTACCTGCATCGAGGAAACCAAGTGTAAAGCATAAATAATATTGATAAATAAATAAATGGTGGGAATAATTGGAAATAAACCCCCTCATAACTGGTGACCCTCAACGGCCAAACAATCTTCTGATCTTCGTTACAACTGCACCTGCCCTTCTACTAGAGATTTAAGAAAAAGTCTTGCTGGGAACTTAGGAGATCCGGGGAAGGAGAAGCCATTACTCGTTGATTTAAGACAAGATTCGTTCGCTCTCCTCAATCCCACTAAATTAGCTCCACTTATCTCGGAGGCCGCAGGAGGGAGAGCTGCTACTCCTCGATTAAGAACTCCAAGACTAGTCTCTCCCCAATCCTCAAATTCGCTCCGCTTTCTAGAAAGGGGCCTGTGTAGGGATGCGAAAATGTATGAGAGAAAATTCCTTCCAACTAGATAATATAAATGGCCGATAAAATTACCAACCAAAGACGGACTAAAGCCAGTCGTTAGGCTAGAGTATTGTCGTTCAAATCCAACGGTACCGCGTTCGAAACTCAACACTCCAAAAACTTTTAAGAAAATCTCTCAAGAAAGAAAACGGAAGAAAACATTCGATGAACTAACTCATCAAGAAGGACAAAGAAATCAGCCCACAAGATAACTGGAAGAAAAATGAAGATGCATCAAGAAAGACAACGAAGATTAAGGACCAACCCAGCCGAGAAGAATACGGAAGTCAAGATAAAGAATAATATTGATAAATAAATAAAAGGGGATAAGAAGGAATTGCCCCCCCCCCTCCTACTCCTATCATTTCTTCAGCCATGCGTCTACTAACTCGTGAAGGCACAGAGGGCTCCCATTCACTTCATAACTCGTTTGCTGCCACTATGGTGGAGACAATACCTCAGCGCTCATTTTTTAGTCTTCCTCCGGGTTCTCATAGTAGACGGTAGAGCTGTACGACATCCGGGAGACCTTCCATATTTTCTAAAATCCTGAACAAATGTTTTGAGACTAATATATATATTTTGACTTTTAAAATTTACGTGATAGGAATAAGTATTTAAATTATTTCAGTTTATTAAAAAATAACCATTTCAAAAATAATAAAATTCGTGCTCTGCTCCAGTTCCAATACGAGGTGAGTTTCAGTCCTTGGAACTTTGCTATTCGAACAAAAGGGTAAAATTACGACAAATATGGGATAAATGAATTTTATTGAGTAAATATAATCAATTTCGTATTATATATTTTTTTTAAATAAATGTTTGAATCTTTTTCACTTCCCAAAATGGTTCTTTAAGAAAAAAGTGTGCAACCATTGTTGCTCTGCACCAAAGTGGCCGGAAATGCAAGGAGATGGTTGCTAAAGGTATTGCATCAAGAAAGACCATTTTTAGGATCATTAATGATTTTTAAAAAATGGTTACACTCCTGTGAAGAAGTCTTCTGGACGACCAAGAGCTTCAAATGAACTCAAAGATCGCCTCCTGGTAAGGTTCCAGCTCAAGGATCGGGTTGCCTCCAGTGCCAAGCGTGCTCACACTCGCAAACTAAGATATGGGAACGCTTCAGCGCGCACAGTGAGGCAAATGTTTTCGACAAAGGAGACAAACCGTCTCTATCCGGTTTCGGAAACGGGAGGACCGACGCCGTTCTCCACGCAGTAGGATAGAATCCTTAATTCGCTAGAGAAGTCTCCTGGAGTTCCTCGAAACTCTTCAGGAGTGTAACATATACGACCAGGAAACCCCCCATTTCACTAAAAAGAAATTTCAAGAAGCCTTTTGTATAAGCAAACGTTTAACGTGAACAGAAGACGGAGAATGTGAATTTATACACGTATCTTCGCTCCCCCCGTCCCTTTTGATATATGAACAATATCGTTATGGTCAATGCGGTTAGGTAAAGGCAATAATAAGAATTCCTTAATCCGCTAGAGAAGTCTCCCTGAGTTCCTCAAAACTCTTCAGGAAGATTATATACACAACTAGGCAACCATCCATTTCTCTAAAACAGAAATTTCAAGAAGTCTTTTGTGTAAGCTAACGTTTAACTTCAAAAGAAAACGGAGAATGTGAATTTATCCGCCGAACTTTGCCCTTTCTTATTTTTTTTTATAAATGAACAATAACGTTCTAGTCAATGCGGTTGGGTAAGGGTAATAATAAGAATTCCTTAATCCGCTAGAGAAATTTCCTGGTGATGTTCAACCCTCTTCAGGAGCGTTACATATACGACTAGGCAACCATCCATTTCTTTACGAGAGAAATTTCAAGAAGCCTTTTGTATAAGCTAAAGTTTAACTTCAACATAAAATGGAGAATGGTAATTTATCCGCGTAACTTCTCCCTCTATTTTTTGTAATAAATGAACAATAACGTTCTAGACAATGCGGTTAGGTAAGGGTAGTAATAAGAATTACTCAATCCGCTAGAGAAGTCTCCTGGAGTTCCTCAGCCCTCTTCAGGAGCGTTACCTATACGACTAGGCAACCATTCATTTCTCTAAAAGAGAAATGGATGGTATAAGCTAGCGTTTAACTTCAACAGAAGACGGAGAATGTGAATTTATCCGCGGATAAATGGATTGTTTCCTAGTAGTATAAATATTTTTTTTAATCCGGACAGGGTCAGATGCTTTGAGAAGCCGTGTACTCGAAGCTTTGGTCTCTGCGAACAAAATATCTAATGAACGTTGATGTTAACCAAACCTACTCACTTTATGGGAAGGTGGTTGATGGTAAACGTAAATGTTGTTTTTTTTATATATTATCGCCCGCAGAGATATTGCCAACTTGGGCATAAGTCCTCATAATTCATTTAAAGTTTAATGATAGGCTAGATTAAAAAAACAAAACAAATAAAACGTGCAAAAGGCAAAAAAAAACACCGAAAAAACATACAAAAACAATCAAAATGAAGGACGCTCTGGAAAGACCTACCTACCCCCGGCGCATGAGCATGCGACAAATTATCTGACTCTAATGAGTCAGATAGTCCAGGAGTCTGTGCACGAACTCGTTCTAAGTACGAGAGACAAAGGGTATCAAGCCCGCTCGACCCAATACCGGGGCAGGTAACGCGTGCGAAGATCACCCAGACAGGGACATTCAACAAGAATGTGCCGAACATTCTGGGGGACAAAGTAGTCGTCGCAATAAAGTAGATACTAGCGTTCAATCAAATGGCGCTGAGTCTCGCGAGTGTGCCCAATTCTAAGACGACAGAAAGCAACCTGAAGCCGTTGCGGCATTGATGGATAGGTCAATGGGCACAGTTGCGGCGCAATAGCACGCAACTTTAGTTTCCATTCGGCCATCTCCCGTCTTCTTTACCAAGAAGCCCGGAGGATTGCCCAGTTAATTGTCATGTCGTTGGTGTGAGGAAGAGAAACGCTGGACTGATCGTCAGTCCTCGTGGACTCTTTGGCCCCCTCATTCCAGTAATTCACACAATTATAGGAACCCAGCAGAAGATAATCTCGAACTCCTCCGTGCTCAGGATAACTACGGTGTCGAGGATTCCAATGCCCCGAGAGCACACAGGGTGTTTTGTGTTTTCTGACTCTCTAAAGTTTACAATCCGGTGTCCGAACCGGGCGATATGCTTTATCTCCCGTACCAAGTGGTGCACTACAACCAGACAAGACAGACGCAGCACCTGGTAGAGCCCGGTTGGCTTAAAAGAGAGGAGATACGGCGAGAAAGCCGACCCACTCCTGAGACTTAGAGTTATCAGTGTACACTGGCACGCATCCAGCGTGAGACGGAATGTGCTTCCAAAAGGTCAAACGCATTAATTACAGTCATTTGGAAGCTATGGGGGCAGATGCATGAAGACAAATAGTCAAAGATGGTACCGCCCCGGGGGGCGTCCTGGGCAGAACCAGAGGCACCACCGGCACGAGAGATACACCGAGCTCTCTAAGGAGTTTGCTACTCGTAAACCCGAAGGGGATAGAGAATGACTGGCGTGTCTCGGCGGCATAGACACCGTCGAGATCGGCCGCAGATGCGGTGAAAACCGTTGGTGATTAAGGGAGACGCTGTGCTCGCGCGTACAAGCGCAGCGGGAGTGGCATCTCCCCTGGATCGACGAGTAGGCTCTCACTGGGGGATGTGTGGGAGGCACTGGTCACCATGCGGAGACAGGTGTGGTGGATCGAGTCCAACTTCATCAATATACGATCGGCTGCTGATGCGCAAAACTCGCATTAGTAGCTAAGCTTCTAACGAACAGAGGATCAGTAGAAAAGTAAGGCAATAGTCCTATCTGTACAGCAAGTGCTGAACGTCAAGGAACCAAGAATGCCCATGGCGCAGGTATAAGAGACTCTAAGTCTGCGAATATGAGCCTACCAGGTGAGGTGTCGGTCGAAAACAAACCAGGAAACGGTGCGAATCCATTACTTCCCGGAACAAATTTGGGTCGGATGGAGGCATGGATGGCGGCAGAAGTGCGCCACCTTACTTTTAGCCAAGGAAAACCGAAAGCTCTGCACTTCGGCATAGTGAGAGATGCGGCTCAATGCTTGCTAAAGTCGCTGCTCTAGAGTTGGCATCTGGACTACACCAAAAGAAGACCGTAACGAGAACATCTTTCAGCGGCACCGAGATGATACCGTTGAAGTTCAGGGTGAAGAGTGTAACACTGAGGACACTTCACTGCGTGACACCATATTCCAGTACCATTTGACCTGAGAGAGCACCTCCAACTCATACGTGGTATATTATACCTTCTCAAGATAGAAAAACATTGTGTTATAGTGCTGTCTACAAAAAAGTTCTCGCGCGACAACATTTTCTAATCGGATCAGAGACTCCAACGTGGAGTCTAACTTGCGGAAACCGCACTATGCACAAGACAGGTGGCCTGTGCTAGCCAGGGAGAAAGCTAATCTAATATTTACCAATTTCTCCATCAATTTGCATATGCATGAGGTTAGAAAAGTGGGCGGAAACCATGTAGTCATATCGCTTCTTTCTGAGATCCGTCACACGCTCGGCCGACCAAGAATGGAGCGGACAACGTGCATAAACCAGATGTTCTAGAAATAGTATTTACGCCCACGGCGATGAGGTTGCCGGAGAAAAACTCAACGGCATATCCGCCGACCTAAATTCCTCGACTAGGACAGAGAAATCAGTCATTTTCTGAAATGCGGACCAACGCTCCATTCTAAGCGGCACCTGCCCAAAAATGATAATTGGAGGTCATCGACCACCTCCCAGCCAAAATCAAGATGTGCATCCGAAGAGCACAGGGATAGATCAAGAGGCGAAAATGAAGCGGTTCTCGGGCAGTGATCCCTAAACTCATCCACATATAGGACACCTATCTCGATCTCGTTGATCAGTTCGGCAAGGACGTAACCTCTGGGATTGATTGAGTAGTCTCCCCAGAAGGGATGTCTACTGTTCCTATAGCCGAGCAAGAGAAAGGGCCTCGGTAACCGTGCCACTACGCAGTGGGAGTACCCCGCGTCGAAGTTGGCGAAATGTAGCTGCACTGGTAGTGTCTGAATGTTATTTATAGCAAATAGAAGAGGGGAGACATCATGTCGGGTGTAAATCGCGCATCCTCCTGCCATAAACACATCTCGTGAGGTTGGGTCTCAAAATCTTTATACCCTGAGAGGATGGATATGGGGTACGCGCCCAGCATGGTCTACCGCAAAAAAATAGTTAACGGGAAACGGGAGGAGACGAGCCTCCAGCTACTCACAGTTGAACCAGAGTCCGCAGCAATTCCATTGGAGGAATATGCCTTCCAGGCCGAGCTCGGGGTCCCTTTTCTAAGAGGAAATCCTCGCAGGAATGGCTGTGGGCTTTCTAGAGGCAGAACTTCGGGACTCTCACCTTCGAGTACTTATGGCGATGGGGTTAGGTTCGCTGTCTTTTTCCGCACTCCGCCTTGAAACTTTTGGAGGGCGGGAGAACGTCCCTCCTTTGGAGAATCCAGCGTCTCCAAAGCTCCTTGGTGTTATCCTCCGTTCGGTGGGCAACTTTAGGAACCCCGGAAGACGGCCTCACGACCACGTTCAGGGGTGTTGCTTCAAGGGAATTTAAAGACTCGATGGAGCCGGGGGATGGGGGAAACTTCGTTTTAGTCGAGATTGGGTGTGTGAATCCTTTGTGCCGCCAGCTTTACCAGGAGAGTAGAACCCACAGGATTTAAGGAAGAAACAAATTGGACAGCTGCCCAATCCAAGCAGATTCTAAATGGCAGCAAGAAAAGTGAGGGAAAATTAATTATAAAAGAGGGAGACGACCCATATGAGATCCATTTTTTAAATAATGAGGGTTTAAAAGATGCCTCTGCCAGAAGAAAACGAAGGCGGGACATGCAAGTTACTCGTGAAGGGTCGGGATTAAAAAGACCAGAGAATGGAAAAATGAGGACAGTCCAATAGAAGACGGGCGGCCGATTGGTCTCCGACGCAAAAACGGCAGCAAGGGGGTATTTCGAGCATCAGCCGAAACAAGATGGTCGTACGTGTGTCTTGTGTGGCCAATGCAAGCATGGCAAAGGGCCACCTGTAGAGACCATACTCTTTGAAGGATCGAGGGATAAGAACGAACAGACTCTTTGATATTGTGTAATTTAAAGAATGAACATCCATCCCATTTGTCCTGACACAGATGAAAGACATTATACCTTATAGAGGGAAATAAATCTCGAAAAGGCAATGCAGAGTTATCTGGGTACACAAAGTAGGCTGAACGGGCCAACAGATCAGCCCCCTCGTTTTCTAAGACTCCTACATGCCCGAGAGCACAACAAAATAGAACCCGATAGCAGGACGCATTCTTGATTAGCCAGTTGCAGATTTCTGGAAATAAGCGATGTATTGTGGCACACAGGTCACATGGAGTGACGGATTAAACGATTTTAAAGTGGAAGGGGAGTTTAAGATCTGATAAATAAAATGTATTCGCCATGCGAACAATTTTCTGAAGCACCCCACCACAACCCCACACTCTCACAGTTAATTACACGCGGAAAGATTTATGGGATATTAGCAAACAAGCGTTAGAAATGATATCTAAGATATATTAATTTTAAATAATTACACAGGAACACTATGATAACTTACGACAAAATTACACTCCTATAAAGAAACTAAAAGGAAAACAAAGTACTGTACAATTTATACAAAATTAACAAAAAAATAATAAGGAAATAATTACCTACGTTACGTTAGTGAGCCTACTTCGCTCAAGATAGCACAAAACTAGGAAGTCTCAAAATACTAGGATTACTGGACTTTAACCATGAAATCTTAGCAAGAATTCTTAACAAGATGCCTTTGCAAAGTATTTGAAGTTAAACTTGTGGTGTTGGAACCAAGTTATAGAATCGTACGAAGGGCGGTCAATAAGTTTTGCAATTCGGATATAAGGAAACGAGATATGAGGAAAAGTGTTTTATTATTTTTCAATATAACTACCCTCGACTTCAATGCACTTGCGCCACTTGTCCCTGAGGCTTCGAATTCCCGACAACTAGAAAGCTCCAGAATAGTCAATTCTTCTTCAAAAAAATAAAGCAGCAATGCTTATTTTTTATAATAAGAAAAGGACTGACAACCAAGGTAAAATAAATATGCGTAAAATTTGAAGTTGAAAATTGTGAATAAATAGTGGCCGCACCCTGGACAAGCGACTTGGACCAATATGTACAAGCAAATAGGACTAATATATAACAATGTATACAAACAACTTAAAACAAAATATTACCAATATATAAAAGCGACCTGGACCAATATGTACTGTACAAGCGACTAGGACCAATGTGTACCAATATCCACAAACGACTTAAACAAAAATGTACAAGCAACTTCTATCAATATGTACAATCGACTCTGACCAAAATGTACAAGCAGCTTCTACCAATATGTACAAGGGACTTGTACCAATATGTTCAAGCGACCAATATTGAAACAGCCAAATATCTAGCAATTGATTTACATCTGGTTTTGAACCAATGCAGTCAATTTAATACAACTTAGGGAAATTGAATTACATTAGTTCGTAGTTTCCTCAACACTATGGACGATAATAACAATAATTTAAATATTTTTAATTGAAAAAGGGTGTATATACATAGGAATTCTACCGATAGCCTAATGTAATTGTCCACCATTACTAAATTTCCCAATGACACGTAAATAAGGTAAAAAAGTATATAGATATAAGGACATAATTAAAGTCTAAAGTGTTATCGACAATCCAGTATTAAAATATGCTTATAAAATCCATATATAGAGTTACAAAAAATATTTAGAATGAACATAATTGCACCTCTTTATGAATATATTTAACACTCATTTGAAGTATTTTACTTCTGGAAGCAAGAGATATGGGACTTGTACTCCTGAAAGCAAGATATATGGGCCGCGCCTCTAGATATCGACAGGTCTTCCACGTAGAACGTAGCAAGAACATCTTTTGGCAGCACCGATGTGATACGGTTGATGCTCAGGGCAAAGAGTTTGACACTGAAGACCCCTTCCTGCAGGACACATTCTTCCTGGTACATTGGGCCGGAGGGGGCTCATCCCAACAGTACACGGAATCAAAGACATCACAAAAATTTAGATATAAAGATTGGGAGGCATCCCCTCCCCCATCGTGTGGAGACACTCCATGATACTGTATCGTCATGCGGTATCATAGAAGGCCTTCTACAGATCGAAAAACACCGTGGCGTAGTGCTCTCTACGAAAGACGGCCTTGCAAACAGCATTTTCTAGTCGGAGCAGAGTATCCGACGTGGAGTAGAACTTGCGGAAGCCGCACTGTGCGGAAGACAGATGGCCTCCGCTGTTCAGAAAAAAGATAATCTAACATTTACCAATTTCTGCATCAACTTGCTTACGCAAGAGGTTAGAGAAATTCGGTGGAAACCAGCCGAGGTTGAGTGATCTCTCCCCGGTTTGTGAAAAGCGAGCACCATAGCGAATCACCAGGAGTTTGGGAGAATACCTAACTACCCAGATCTTGTTGAACAAATCTAACAGAAAAACCATACCTCGCTCACCCAGGTTTTGAACGATGGCGTACGAGACATCGTCTGGAACAGGTATGGTGTCCGCGAACGAGGCGAGGGCGGAATGTAACTCACTTAATGTAAGCCTGTCGTTGAATGGTTCTCCGCCTCCTGAAGTTAAACTCCAGTTGACAGCCTTCCGCGATATCACGTAGCGCATTGAATGTTGGTGGAGCAGCATCTCGACTAGAGAATGCGGATAAACCAGTCGCGAATGACTCAGCCACAGAGGCGGGCTCCGAGATTGCAGCCCCATTTTCCTGGAGAACGGAAAGGGGGTCTGTAAGAACTTGCCCCTAATCCATTTGACTTGCTTCCATACCTCTGCTAGAAAGGTCTTCCCGTTAAGTGAAGACATTCATGCCCGCTAGGAAGACCGGCGGGCATGCTGCAAAACATACCCGAACCTAGCCCTTGCTCGAGAAAATTTACCGAGAGTGAAATCGTTTGGACAGCGCTTATAGCGCATATAGGCCCACGCTTCTCTTTGACTGCCGCCTCACACTCGGCTGACCACCACGGAAGCGGTTGGCGTGGAAAACGGCCAGACGTTCTAGAAATAGTAGTCAAGCCCATGGCGATGAGTTTGCCGGAGAAGAACTCAACGGCCTCATCCACTCACCTAAACTCCTCAGTGAGACAGAGAAATGAGTCATTTCCTGAAATGCAGACCATCACTCCTGTGCCAAACACCATCAGGGAGGGCTCTCAGGCGGTAACGGACAGAAAATGATATTTGAATTGGAAAGTGATCACTGCCATGGAGGTCATCGACTACACCCCCACCCGAAATCTGGCTCTGCATCAAGAGAGCACAAAGATAGATCAAACAGGAAAATGAAGCGGCTCTTGGGCAGTGATGCGTAAACTCATCCACATTTAGGACACCCATCTCAAGCTCGTCGATCAGGTCGGCAAGGACCTACCCCTAGGATTGATAGAGTAATCTCCCCAGAAGGGTTGTCTACCGTTCAGATCTCCGAGCATGAGGAAGTGCCTCGGCAACCGTGTTACGACGCGGCAAAAGTCCCCTGCGTCGAAGTCGGATTACGGTGGAATGTACGCAGAAATAATAGTAAACCTCCTATTCATGTACAGCTGCACAGTTACTCCCTAAAAGGAAGTATTCAAAGCAAAAAACAGGACGGAGACATTATACCGGGTGTAAATGACAAATATTCCTGCCCTGTCCCCATTCCGTGGTGGTGGGGTCGCAAAACCCTTATACCCCGGAAGGGTGGGAATAGGGCACGCGCCCAGTATGGTCTCCTGCAAAAAGTTAGCTAAGGAAAAACGGGAGGAGACGAGCTTCCGCAGATCCTCTTTGAAGAAAAGACCCTCAAGGGAATGGCCGTACGCTTCCCGGAGACAGAACTCTGGGCGCTGTTGGCTGGACAATGCGCTGAAGACGCTGTCGCCTTTGAGGGTCTATCGAGGGAGGTTGGGCTCGCCATGCAAATATTTTCTTCCCTCCGCCTCGAAACCTGAGGTAGTCGGGGCGGCTTCGGTGGTGGTGGTCCCTCCTTTGGAGGGACCCTTGTTTTAGCTGGGGCTGTGTGTGAACCATTTGTGCCTCCAGCTGTAAGGCGCGCCCGGGATGGGTAGAACCCGCAGAAGGGTTCCGAATGTGTGCGAAAACGACCGTGCTCGTAGGCCTGGAGAGGCCAGGAACAGAGGGTGTCTTTTTTAACATTGAAGCATAAGAAGTCTCAGGAAGCGTCAGGCTCGCCAGAACCAAATCCTTAGCCTGAACGGCCAGGATTTTCTTCTCAAGGAGATACACACCACATTGATTTGAAGAAACGAGGTGCGGCTCTCCGCAAATGACACACTCGGCTACACACGATTTGGATTTATCGTGTGCGGCCTTGGAAAAACTTACACAGAGTTGGAGTAACCCCAACTTTGCAGGTCTACATGAGCGATTCGTATGGCCGACCACTATTCCTCTCTATTGTAGCCATGGTAAATGAAAAAAAGAAAGAAAGATGCATGAAAAATAGATTCTCTGACTTCTCACTGCCTTGGGAGGTTAAGAGAAAAGTATCCAAAGGATCATAAAATTCCAGAATGTCATAATATACACGTACTTGGACTACGGGTTCGGGCTAAGATGGGCTGGGCCTTTACAATCTGGCGAATTTGTACTCAAGCTTTGACCATAAAGGATGGTGTGAATGTAGCCAGCTTATGGGTGTACTGGAAGGTGAGCAGAGTCGATGGCCCAACACTACCTGCATCTAATACTTGCCTCAGCGGGCATGATTTTTGCCCACACAAAAGGTAGGGAACTTATGGTATGCACTGCCACTAGAGTCGGGACCTATTAGAGGACGAAAGTGTACGGAACAGCCAGAATCTATGTGGATAGAAGAGCAATTTAGGAAGGGTTTAAGGGTTTAAGGTAAGTTACCAGTGGGTTGCTGCCCAATCCAAGTGGAATTCTATATGGCCGCTAGGGTGAAACGAGAAATATCATCTATAAAAGGTGGAGGAGACCCCTTTGTGACAAAAATGTAAAAATCGACGGGTTAAAAGATTCCTCCGCCAATATGAATCGAAGACGGGCGTGTTGAGGAATAGTCAAAAGGGTCGGGAAACAGGACAACCGGGGAATGGTAAAATGGCTACAATCCAATATAAGGTAGGCAACCGATTGGTCCCCACCGCAAAAACGACAGCAAGGGCTGATATGAGCATCACCCGAAACAAGATGGCCGTGAGTAAGTCTCGTGTGGCCAATGCGAACTCGGCAAAGGGCCACCTCCAACGACCGCATTCTATGACGACTCGAGGGCCAAGAGCGAATAGAATTTTTTATTTTGTATACTTTGGATGATGAACAATCATCCCATTCATTCTGCCACAGTTGAAAAATATACTTTCTTATTGAAGGAAAGTAGTCCCTAAAAGGCAGAGCCGAGTTCTCAGGGGACACAGAATGTGCTGAGCGGGCCATCCAATCAGCCTTCTCGTTGCCCAGGACCCCCACATGCCCAGGGACCCAGCGAATAATAATCATATATCGGGATGCATTTTGGATCAGCCAGTTGCGAATTTCTGTGACCAGGGGATGGGACGCATTAAAAGATCTAATTGATTGTAAAACACTGCTTGGGACAGAAAAAAATGACAAAATCACTAAAAGGTAAAATATAGACGAGTCTAAAGGCTAAAAAGGATTGCTGAAAGTTTAGCGGTAAAAATGGATGCTGCTGGCGGCAAAGATAGAGTTAGGAATTCTCCTCCTGGGTAGATGGCTGCGGCGCCCACGCCACCGTCCGACTTAGAGCCATCCATGTATAGTTGGCATCATTGTTTGTGGGAGAGTGAATGCTCTAAGAACAGGCTTTTAATGGTGCGAGGGTCCATGGAGGACTTCTCCAGGCTCCACATGTTGGTACATAATGTGGGGAGAGGAGCACGCCACCTAGGGAAGAGTAAGGATGGAAAGGTAAGGACCCTTGGAGCACCCAGGTTAGAGAGATGATCTCCTATGCAAAGGTTCAAAGGTCCGGGTCAAGATGGCAACTTATCATATGCCGCCGTTGATTCGGCAGCATACAGGCATTTTTAGACTTCTGATACAGGGGCTTGCTGTACTCAGCAGAGGTATCGCATGCAGATTTGAAGTCTATGGTAGGGCAAAGGTAGCACCCCACTCTCGCAGTAAAGGCTGTTGACAAGAGAAGTACGGAAGGCTCCACTAGAAAGGCGAACTCCGAGTTTTCAAATGGGGTTCAGCATTTTAAGGGCTGAAGGGAGAGCCGATGAGTAAATTTGACAGCCATAATCCAATTTGGATTGGACGAGGGCTGTGTATAATGTCCACAATGTTTGTCGGTCACTGCCCCACGAAGTGTGGAGAGGACTTTCAAAATGTCTAGAGCCCGCAGACAGCCTGTTCCAAGTCGGCGTAGGTGTGGTAACCAGGATAACTTTGGATCGAGAGTTACGCCAAGGAACCGAAAATCAGAGACAAACTCTATATCTTCGCCTTGTAGGGACATATATGGCGGAACAAAAACCCCTCTGCCTCGGTGGAAATACATTGCTTTGGTTTTGTTCGTGGAAAAGCGGAATCCCAAAAGTTGTGCTCTTTTGGATACAGCATCGACCGCCAGTTGTAGCCGACACGCTGCTGATGGAAGGCGAGGTGAGAAACAGTATAGTGCAAAATCATCGACAATCAGAGTTGCCGATACACCCTCTGGGCGCGACGAAATAATATTGTCGTAGAATGACTCCCGATGATACTATATATAACACTATTCGTTGAGGGAACTTCCTTAATTATCTCTAGAGTGCGTTTTACTGTCTGGCGGCCGGTATTATGTATCTTCAAAATGCTTAAGAAGTGGAACTGAGCTCAAGGATAATAATATTGCTATCATTAATAAAATAGAGTTTTATTAATAATAACTATCAGCAAACACAAAAACGGAAAATATTGACAAACAGAATGGAAAGGATCGTGGAGACTCGGGCTAATCCAAGGATTTAAGGGATCAAAAAAGGTAAAACAAATATGGAGTTAAAGAGATGGGATGGTTCGATAAACCATTTAAAGCACAGGATAGAATTGACAAATAAGGGATCAATACTCAAAAGGTGACGCTTGGCTTACGTAACTTCATTAGGGTGCAGTGGAAGGTACTTGAAGGAATATTCGGTCCGCTGGCGAGTTCCAGCCGAAGGGGGGGGATAAAAGGATCCTGACGAGGCGTCTTGGAAAGGAGAACCGTTACTCGACGAACGGCTTGACGAACAATGGCTGTTCTAAGTTGTTCTCTTCTGAACAAAAGGGGGGGATGAGAACCGTCTCTTGTCTACGGGCTCAAGAACAATGGCTGTTCTAATGTTGTTCTCCTTTGAACAACAGGGGGGGTGAGAACCGTTTCTTGGCGAAGGGCTCAAAACGAACAATGGCTGTTCTAATGTTGTTCTCCTTGAACAACAGGGGGGGATGAGAACCGTTTCTTGGCGAAGGGCTCAAAACGAACAATGGCTGTTCTAGGTTGTTCTCTTCTGAACAAAGGGGGGGGGATGAGAACCGTCTCTTGTCTACGGGCTCAAGAACAATGGCTGTTCTAATGTTGTTCTCCTTGAACAACAGGGGGGGTGAGAACCGTTTCTTGGCGAAGGGCTCAAAACGAACAATGGCTGTTCTAATGTTGTTCTCCTTGAACAACAGGGGGGGGATGCCTTGGGGACTTGGCGTCACTAAAGGCTCGGACCTTTGGCACTCAAGGAATATTGTCCTCCTTCTGGACAAGTGATGGTGAATCTCGAGGTCGAGGTCCCTTGGCGCACAAAGGGAGAGAGGGTCGTGGTGATGTTTCGCGACGAAAATCTGGATCTCCAATCTGATCTTAGTGGTAAAGTTTCCATATAAATAGCCAGGACATCTCCTTGGCGTGGGGGAGAATGGGGTGGAAGCTTCGAGGGAACGCACAGCTGGGCCGGAGAAAAATGCCTTATCTGTCCATAAGCCTAACTCGATCTGGCGAGGTCGGCGTATGGGGCCGAACGGGGGGGACGATAACCTCCTTGTTTAAACATTGGCGTCCGGTAGCTGTTGATAAGACTCCAAGCCTCGAATCGAAGATGCACGTGGGCCTCCTCGAGGTTTTAACTAATATGGGATAGGAGTTGAATTTAACACAGATTCAACTCGTTCTATCACAAATATCACTGATGGCAATTATAAAACATAAGTCACTTAAAACACTGCCCTGAGGAACTCCCTCCTCTTCGGGTTGCAGGTCAGAGTATGCGTCTCTAACACGTACCTTAAAGGATCAAGATGCTAACAAACTTTGAATAAATGAAGGTAAAAGGCCTCTCAACCCCCAGACGTATAACTGCTTCAAGATGCCGTATCTCCATGTTGGGTCGTAGGCTTTCTCAATATTGAAAAATATGGCCAGGGCTCGGTGCTTTAATGAGAAAGCTTTCCGGACCGATCCCTCAAAACGTACTAGTAGGTCAAGGGTACTATGACCTTTGCGGAATCCACATTGAAATGGAGAGAGAAGGTGATTGGTTTCTAGGAACCAGTTTAGGTGCTCCAATATAATTTTTTCCAGCAACTTACTCAAACAGCTGGTGAGAGCTATAGGGCGGTAGTGATCTGCATCCAACTCATCCCTGCCCGGTTTGACAAAGGGAAGGATGATCCCAATGCGCCATGACGACGGGTAAAAACCCCTCGACCATATAAGGTTGTACAAATCAAGCAAGAAGAGAGTAGAATGTGGATGTAGGTGCCGAATCATATCGAAATGGATCTCATCAAGGCCAGGGGAAGTAGATCTGCAAAGGGACAAAGCGCTTTGCAGCTCATTGATGCTGAATAGAGCGTTATACAGAAGGTTAGATTTTGTTGTGAAGTTGAGAGAATGAGATTCTTCCTTTGATTTGTAGGATTGAAAAGCCTTATCGTAACGACTGACACTGCTGACGGCGCAAAAATGGTCAGCAAAAGCACTGCTGACCGCCAGGCCGTCATTCTCCAAGGAACCGTCTAAGTTGAGTGTGGGGGTATGATGATTAGCATAACGGCCCCTGATCTTATTAATCCTCTTCCAGATCTTAGCAGTAGGTGTCATAGAGGAAATCGACGAAACGTATCTGCGCCATGAATTTCGGCGAGCCTGACGAAGGGTTCTTTAGCGAAGCGCACGAGCTCGGTTTCGGTCGACCTTGTTGCACAAAGTTGGGTTCTTTCCGAATCGGGCATGGGCTAACTTGTAATTTTTGATAGCTCTTGCACACGTCGAGGTTCACCAGGGCACGGTTGAGCGGCCCGTGACAGGTCGCCTTCGTGGGATGGTCTGTGTTGCTGCATTGTAGATAGTCGATGTAAAGTATTCTACTGCCGCGTCCACTCCATTGAAGGTCCCCAAGGATGCATTTGTGAAGGACGCCTCTTGGAAACCTTCCCAATCTGCATGACGTAAGTCCCACTTAAGGGGCAGGGTTGTATGAAGGCTAACTTGAAGGGTCGACAAGACAATAGGGAAGTGGTCACTCCCCTGGAGATCGTCAAGAATTGACCATCGAAATTCCGTGAAGCAATCAGGGTAACAAATAGTCAGGTCGACACAGCTAAAAGAGTCCGTCTGGACATGATAAGAGGTAAAATCGCCAGTATTTAAAACACAAAGAAGGTCAGATAATAAAAGAGACTCTAAAACACTGCCTTTAGCATTTCGAGTGATGTCACCCCAAAATGGGTGACGGGCGTTAAAATCTCCTAGTAATAAGAATGAGGAGGGCAACTGGTCTATAAGTTCTAAAAGGTCGGATCTTGACAATGATAAACAAGGGGGTAGGTAAATATAGCAAACGGTAAAAAGCTTAGTAAGAAAAACCCTTACGGCAACAGCTTGGAGGGAAGTATGTAGGGAGATGGGAGAAACATGGTGGGATGAAGATGCCATGATTGACAACCCCCGTCCCCCTTCCATGAGAGGCGCTCCCAGCAGGAGCAGTGGAGTTGAAAGTGAAAAAGCCGGGTACCGGCGGAAAGGGCCGTATACCCAGTTTATTCTCCTGAAGACAAATAACAGCAGGGTGGATAGTCGTTAAAAGAATTTTGAGTTCTTCCCACTTTGGAAGAACTTCTTGACAATTTCATTGTAAAATGGAAGATATTATGTGTGACGATTAGATACCACTGTGGATATTTTTTTCTCTTTTGAGGCCGATGTTGTATTTGATGTTCGTCCCAAAGAGCATGCGAGACGGAGAGCTGATTTTGAGGAGCCTGCTTTTGCAGGGGGAGAGATCCTAGATAGAGCAGTAACTGTTTTTTTTTTCGTAGGTTTTGGAGAACCGACCGAGGCCCTTGATTGTAATTCGGGCTCACAACCTGGCGGAAAAGGAAGATCAAGAAGGGATTTTCAGGGGGTAGATCCGGATTCATGGGTCGAGGGCATTTTCGGTGTCTGAGGAGTTGGTCCAACCGCTTCCATCGGATCTTGGGTTGAAGGGTGAGCGGAACGAACAGGTGATCTGAGCGAGGTGTGTGGAGCTGTGTGTATATCTGCCATCGTTTGGATCAGGATGGGGCCTACGTCCTGTGAAGGGCGAAACGGACTTAAGGGCATAGAATGTTCAGCCATAGGGGAGGAGTCCATTGAAGATTCTCAGGGTTCGGCCGAGTCAGCTACAGAGGCTGCCCGTTTATTAGTGGTCGATAACCCAGGTGAGGAATCATTCCTCTTACCACTGGGCTTTGGGTCTTGGGGCCGGGTGGATGAACCTTCACTGGTCGACGTTGAGGATTCTTTCAAATAGCGTCTGATGTCTTTAAGTATCTCACCCTGAGCGTCTCTGCCAGCTAGAGCTGCTGGAGAGAGGGGGGCTACATTGGTTATCTCGGTGTGAGAGCGATGCTTCGACTGCATATTCTGAATGCTTTCGATGCTGCGAGTAGATCAAGGGTGAAGTGCTTCAGGCTGGTCGGAACTCGCGTGTGATGGTCGGTTTCGTCCGGCGTCACGTAAAACGTCAGAGAGGAGCCGGCCGAGTGGCGAGGTTTGTGCTCGGGCACGCTGGTGGGCCTCTCTTATATCTAGACGTAGGGAGACGCGCAAAGCGAGCACTTCCTTTTCATATAAAAATATAGAGCAGAGTTTTGATGCAGAACTGTGGGTACCTCCGCAGTTGGCACAGCGGGGTGTTTTGGTGCATTCGGGGCCATGGTAGTCAGAGCTACAATTCACACAGGAGCGAGGGTGCCAACAGGCACGGCCATGTCTAAATTGATTGCAATTGAAGCAGCGTCTGGGTAGTTCAATGTAGCGACTTACCGGGACACGAAGGTACCCAGCTTTAATATACTGCGGCAGTTCTTGTCGTTCAAATGTTAAAATCAGTGTGGCGGTTGGGACTTTAGTGGAGCCTAATGTTTTAGTTACCCTGTGTACGTGTGTGACACGTTGGGTACTGAGCTTACTCTGAATGCGGGTGGGGTCGTAGTCCTTTAGTTCGTTTGAACGGACGACACCTTTGACGAAATTCAGACGCGGATGGGGCGAGACAGTTATTGGAATTTCAGCTATCGAAGATAGATTTCGCACAAAGTTGTGTTGAGAGTGGGATGACACCTCGACTACGACATCACCACTTCCTCATGACCACATCCGTCGGGGTTCACCACAGCGGGACTCAAAAGATTCATTGACGTCAAACACATCGACTTTTGCAAGTGGGATGTCGGATGATGAATTCATGACAAGAAAGCGAGGATAATCAAGATCTGGGTCTACTTCGTTGGAATAGGGGTCCAACGAGCGAGGGAAGGCTGAAATGGGAGCTAAGGAACGTTTGGCACGAGAACCCTTACGAGAAGGGGAGGTTTTTGGTTTATGGCTAGCCATTTCAAAAATAAAAAAACTTCGCATTCTTCTTTGTGGCTCCCCACCATGGAGGCCTACAAGGGCCCGGCACTACTGCAACTATACAATCAGTTACGTCCTCTTGGAGAATGGATACGGATCCACCACACTATCTTTATAACCCTAAGGGGCTGCCCGAGTTCTCCTACACACGGAGAAAAGGGGCCAACGATGGGTTTCTCCTTGGGCATTCGGTAGACGAAGGCGGTGGATATGCCAGCCTCTTTCACCTTCATGAAAGAACAATTCTGAATCAATCCATTGAACGAGCAGAGGTCGGGTATCGATCAGGTCCACTAGATAGGTGTATGAAGAGGGGGAAATAAAGGGCAGTGGAAGAGAGCAGTAGAGGAGGGAAGAAAGAGGGGCATGTTAAAAGTCTTGTTGGCAGCACCATGGGTCCCCTAAGGGGCCCAGGGCTGACCCCCCTCGTCACGAGTAGGCCAGAGCCTCTCTGGGAACAACCCCTGAAGAAAAGATCCCAGAGAGGGAGGGGGAATTTAGGAAGGGGGTAGGTAGATAAGTAAGAGAGAGGCGGGTCGACTGACGAATAGGGTGAGTGATCACTTAAAATAATACCCTGGCGGTTGGTGATCCCAGGATGGCATGCAGTCCACTCATGCACGATGTCTAGCAGACAGGTAAGAAGTTTTTTTTTTTTTTCCTGGTACAAAGTGCGAGGAGACAAGATGTTGAGGGGATAGTCGTAATATAAATAAAAAAATAAAGATTACAGGGCTGAGAGGGAGAGGGCACCGATTCTACAAGACCCCATCTGAGTTCATGTCAACCCATTGACACGAATTCCCTAATTTGCACTCAGGCGGGAAGGATCTATAGCAGCTCCCCCGAGTACCAAATGTAACAGGTTACACACAGTAACACCCTGCGGGGGTTGAATGGGGAAAATATAGTTCCCTTTCTCCACTCAAATAAGCCTCGAACCCTCTTTGTGTGAAGGATTAATCACACGAGCCATACGCTGCCAAAGCCTCCTATACATATACAGGGTGGAAAGATGTTTAGAATGCATTTTACAAATTTTAAATGTTTACATGCTTTTGATTAATAATAACTTTCTGGCAGTTATTTTAAGGATTTATTGAACTTTGTGAAATTCATAAAAAAACATTAGTTTACAAATATAACTAAAAAATGGGGAGCAATAGACTACTTGTATAAAAGCGGGAAGACTGGGCGATATTTGCGGTGTTTAACCGCACTGAGCAGATCTGGGGATTTTAAAGCTATCAAATGGCTTAAAGAGACATCCAGTCGTCTTCCAAGAGTGAGGAGCCCAACTCTCATCGAAGACACTGGGCAAGATCATGCGGAATATAAGGAGTGCCACAAACTCGCTTTGAAGGCCAAACTGAACCATATAAAAATTGCAGAAAGTTCTGAAATTTCATCTATTCAAGATAGCTAGAGGGCATCTCCTTTCAATCCTAAGACACAGCCTCCAGTTTTGTGGATGGACAAGTTGCTAAATGCACAGAATTATTGTGTTTGGGTGCAAAATAAAAATGAGATACTGGTTGAACAAGCTTCGGTGATGGTTGGTGTCGGTGTAGCTATAGCTGGGCGCGACTGACTATTTTTGGCCCCACCAGTGCGACTGCGCTAAATACAAAGTAAACTTCAGCGCGATAACAGAAACATACTTTTATAAGGCAGAAAAAAACACAAAAAAAGCCGCGGCAATTTGTTTAAAAAAAATCGGCTTTGTTCCTGCTCAAAGTCGCGGAAAATTGGCGGAGTGACTTTACTTAGTCCGACCTTTTCAAAACGTTTGAGACTTCGAAATTCATAGTGCAGCAAAGTAAGTCGCAATTCGTTGCCGCAACGCCCAGCTCTGTAGGTAACATCAACGGGCAAAAAACACCGTCTTCATTGGAGTGGGGTAAAGATGAATAAACATGTTTATTTGGAAATGTTGAAGGAGAAAATTATCCTCTGGATGGATGCCACCATTGCCTATGGAACCCTTCAACAAGAAAGAGCTCAGGAGTGGTGCCAGACAATTTTTAAAGTGGGTTTTTTGGGGTTTTTTTTGCGGAAGCAACTTTGGCCAAGTCAGCCAGATTTAAACACCATGAATTTGGAGTGGCGTTGATGCTTGAGCAGAAGGGCTGTACCAAATCTCAAGTATTAGTTAAATCATCTTGTAGCATATAAAATTTTCTTTCGTTTTAATTCAAATATTACATCATGTTTTCAAAAAAAATATCCGTATAAACCGTTTCCACCCTGTATATTTTGCCACCTTGTTTAAATGACATCTTTCTCGCATATTATCATATCTCACATTCTGACTGGTGGCTCACCCTTCCGCTATACCTTGCAACTTTTCAGGATCCCTAAAAGGTTCCAGATTTTAATGCTCTCTTAAGTTAAACGTGTAACATCACGTCCAATTACAGTGAGGCTAAATCACATTGGTTGTGGTTAGTTGCAGGATGGAACCACGATTCGGGTCGACATAACGGTGGCTGTCATACGCAGCAGATACCCGTGCTTCGAATCCCCCTTAAGCGAGTACTGATCGATATTTTACAGACGCAGTGCGCGCTTTTTCTTCGCTAATGACTTTCCATTCTCATTTAGCAGACCGGTTCCCTTATAATTTTTACACTCCCTGTATTTCCCCATAATAGAAAGATCAAACAAAACCTTTAAAGTAATTAAAAGACCAATGTAATCATACATTTTATTATTACAAAACGAAGTCTTATTGTAGAAAAAGACTCGATCGATGGTTGTAGTTTTTCTACACACTTTACCTCACCACTTTCCTTAACAGAAGCAGTCAGTCAATTATGAAGACAATTAGGGAAGCGAAACTAATCATAATAAACCGGAACTGAAGAGGGAACAAAGAAATGGCCGAATAAGTCAGGGCGAGTCCGAGATATCCATGTCAACGGCCGTTTCGTGGGACTCTTCTTTCTCCTTCGTACTCACAGTGACGGCTTTCTTCGCTTCGGAATACATTTCGTCTTCTTCATCGTAGTTGCGGATGACCTGAAAATGAGAAGATGTGGTCTGTCAGCACCAAATAAAAGAAACCATTCGATGAAGATCCCTTACATCCCCAAGCGATTAATGGGCAACGCTAAATTCCGATCATCTGCCACATTAAAACAAGCAAATTTCGCTTCCCTATTATTGGCTGTACCAGTCAGTTTTTCTTGGCAAATAAAAAGTCATTCATTATAATAGTAAGTCAAAGACAGTAATCAGCCAACATTGAATAGGGTATAAACAAAACAAGGTGAAAGAAAAGAAAGAAAGATATCATCTCTCCACCATACACAAGTTTTGGTCGGCTGTGTGTGGTCTTTATTAATGCTACACGTACAAACAGTCATAACATCCACTCGCAACCTTCCTTGGCTAGTCGGTGGCAAAACAAAGTACTACACTTATCTCCTCAATAGGACCGGCCTCTAGGGCCCTTAGGCTTGACAGCGATTATCATTCTGATCTTTATGTTAGTTTCCGTATCGGATTGAAAGCCGCAAAACAAATGAAAAGGAATGATGGTGCTAATAAAAAAACCTTCATTGGTCACCATGAAAGAGAAAACGCCGTAGATGAGTCGTGCATGGCTGGAGGCAGCAAGTTTGCAACCCACATTCTCGTATACATTAATGAGCTTAGATGGGAGGACAGAATAGACTACAGGGGTGGCGTATTCCCTACAATTGCGACTACATTTGTAGTTTCCCCAGGGCTAATGCATATTATTAAGCAGTGTGGTAATGATGATAAAGACAATTATCATCATCAACCGTTTTCTCAAAAAAGTGGGGCTGCCGCGCATCAATAGCATAATGAGAATTATTATTGATAAACAAACACCAGCGAGGGCACATCAGTTGTTGAAATGTTTGTCAAAGGTGAGGTTAGGGGGTGAAAAAACAGGCTGCCAAAGAGGAGAGTACTTGGGGGTCATATTATACCTGATCGTACAAAGCAGGATCAGGATTAAAAAGTACGAAGTGAAAGGTCTTCGAGGTAGGGTGAGATTGGTCGTGTGTGTGTGTGTGTGTGTGTGTGAGAGAGGAGAGAAGTGGAGTCATGTGTGTATTAGGGGTAAATAATCAAAGAGCTCACCGTAGCCTCCTTCTTCCGGTCTTCTTTCTTCTCTTTCTTCTTATCTCGCTTCTCCCGATCTTTATCGCGGTCCTTCTCCTTTTCCCTGTCCTTCCGCTCTTTCCTGTCTCTGCTCCGGCTCCGGTCACGATGCGAGCTTTTCCTGAAGACGAGAAGGAAAACCTCGATAAGAGACGAGGTTGCCCGAATAGCAAACCGACCTGCGGTTGGACAACCACAGACAGACGCCGACGTTTCAACGCGTTTAACCCCCTGGCGCCACCCGTCTCAAATAGCGGGCAGAACCTCATCATCAAAGTTTGAATGTGTGTGCGCGTGTGTGTGTGGGGAGGAGGGGGGGGCAAATGGATCATATGTAAGAATTGCCTTTTTTTAGTCTAAAGGGCCATCTGGGAGGGCAACCAAGGGTAAACATAAATCGCGGTAATCAATCCAAAATATTACTTAGTTACGTTAAAACACAACTAAACAATTTTTTTTTATGGCGCCCATCTGGCAAATGACAGTAAGGGGATCGATAAGCAGCCGTCCATCAAACAAACAATTTTTTTTTTCCAGTAGCTAATCTGGCCACAGCCTACTAGGACATAAGTCCCCGTAATAATGTATAGCCTAATGCTAGGCTAGATTAAAAAAAGGTGCAAAAGAAACTAAAATACAAAACAAAGAAAAAATAAATAGGGCTGCGATTGTTTTTAATTCGCCCGGCAGACGCGACTTCCGCAATTAAAATTTTAGCATAGCACTGGGCTATTATATATATATATATATATATATATATATATATATATATATATATAAACTAACAAAAAACAAGCAAACAGTAAAACGACAAGAAGGGAGCACGTTCATGTATCGGGATTGGGAAAAGGGGAGCCCACCCCAGCGCGGGAACATGCGACCGAGACAACAAAGAGAGTCAAATAAAATTGAGGAGGCCACCCAGACTGGGACATTCAACAAGAATGTGCCGAATACTTTGGGGGACAACGCAGTCATCGCAATAAAGGGTAGGGGAGCGCACCATCAAATGACGGAGTCCCGTGAGCGAATCTAATTCGAAGACGACAAAAGCAACATGAATCCGTCGTGATATTGGGAGATAGGTCCATGGGAAGAGTCGCGGCGCAATGGCACGCAACTTCAGGTGACGTTCGGCCGTTTCCCATCTTTGCCAAGCAACCCTAGGGCTAATCAAAATCCAGCCATGTAATATGTGTGCGGAAAAGCGAAACGCTGGTCTGGTCGCCCAGTCGTGCCGGACTCTTTGGCACCCTCATTCACCGCAATTCCCTCATGTTCAGGAACAGGGCAGAAGATAATCTCGATATACGCCTGCCTCGCGGCAACCGTGGCGTCACGGATACCGTGAACCCAGGGAGTGTGGAGATTCCAATCCCAGAGAGCACTCAGGGCGCTTTGAGTCGCTAAAGATCACAATCCGGTATCCGGACCGGGCACGACGTGTTATCCCCCGTACCGAGGGGTGTATTGCAACCAGCTCCTCCGTGAAGACATACGAATGGCCTGGTAGAGCCCCACTGACTTCAAACAGAGGGGATACGGCGTGGAAACTGATCAAATCCTTGGAGTTAGAGCCATCTGTATACAGTGACACGCATCCAGCGTGACAAGAAGTGTGTTCCAAAATGGCCGAACGCAATACTCCCGGCGCTGTGGAAGCTTTAGGAGCAGAGGAGTGGCGACAAATTAGTCAAAAGTGGAACCATCCAAGGTGGCGTACTAGGCAGAACCAAGGGAGTCACCGGCCCGAGAGCTACACAGAACTCTCGAGGGAGTTTCCTAGCCCTAAACCTAAAGGACTTAGGGTATGACTGGCGTTTCTCGGTGGCACAAGCACCGTCTAGAACGGCTGCGGATGCAGTGAGAGCGATTAGCTACTGAGTGAGTCGCCGGGCTCGGTCATATAGGCGCATAATGCACTGTGCAGCATCTCCTCAGCATGGACGTGTAGGTTCTCAATGGGCGACATGCGGCAGGAAACGGTGTGGTGGATCGAGTCCACCTTCCTCATACACGCTCGGCTGCAGATGCATAAAACTCGCATCCGTAGTCAAACTTTGAACACACAAAGGATCGAAAGAGAAGCCTTATCAGCACCCCAAGTGCTAAACGTCACGGAACGAAGAATTTTTTTTTATAAAGAGCTCATATGGCGACTGCCTACTTGGGCATTAGTCGCCGTATAAAAAACTGACCTAGTACAAGGCTATTTCAAAATAAAATACAAAAAGATAAAAAACAACCCCCCCAAAAAAATAGGGGAAAAGGAAGCGAGCAGTAAGCAAGCTCCTGCGTCAGGGGCAGGTCCCACCGGCGCAGGAGCGTGCGACCTATAAGGGAAAAAAAACCCAAACAAAATAAAAACCTGCTTAAATAATAGGGAGAAGGCCGGCCTCCCCCCAAAAGTCAAGCCCACCAGTCAAAGTGCACGCACTCGTCCCGAGTACAACGGACAGGCAGTAGCGACCCCGCCCATCCCGGTACCGGGGCAGGTAACGTGCGCGAAGATCACCCAGAATGGGGCATTCGACAAGAATGTGCCGAACAGTCTGGGGGACGACGCAGTCGGGCGCTCCATCAAATAGCGATGCGTCACACGAGTATGTCCGATTCGAAGACGACAGAAAGCGACCTGAAGCCGCGTCGCGGCATTGGGGGATAGGTCCATGGGGAACGAAGGAAGTCCATGGCACAGGTACAAGAGACCCTAAGGTGCGAATATGAGCCTCTCAGGTGAGGCGTCAGCCGAAAACAAGAGTAAGGAAAGGGTGCGAATCTATCACTTCCAGGCGAACCCCGTTTAGAAATAAGTGCTGGTCAGGATAGAACCGTGGATAGTGGCAGATTTGCCCCACCTTAGTCTCGGCAAAGGAAAACAGAACCAGTGCTCTTCGGCATAGGTAGAGATGCGGTTCAATACCTAATGGACTAGACGCTTGAGATGTGGTATGTGAGCCACAACAAAAGAGATTGAAAGGTAGTCAAAATAGAACGTAGCGAGAACATCTTTAGGCCAGCCCCGAGGTGATGCGCAGGGCAAAGAGTGCGACACTGAGGACACCCTCTTCCTGCTTCATTGGGCCCACACGTAAACGACGATCTCGCAAAAATTAAAATATAAATATTGGGAGGTGTCCCCTCGCCCCTATCGAGTGGAAGGTTTCCATGATACCGTATCGCCAAAAGGTATCATAGGCCTTCACTAGATCGAGAAAAAAACCCGTGGCCTAGTGTTGAGTAAGAAGGAAGGCCTCGCAGACGGCATTTTCCAGTCGGAACAGAGGATCCTACGTGGAATGAAACTTACGGAAGACAGGCGTCTTCCAAAGTCACCCCAAAAAGGCTAGTCAAACATTTGCCAATTCCCTCCATCAACTTGCAACGCATGAGGAGAGAAATTGGGCGGAAACCAGCTGGGGTAGTGTAATCTCAACCCGGTTAGCGAAAAGCGGGTACAGTGGCCTTTCTCTAGAAGTCTGGAAGGCTACCCTTTGTCCAAATCTTGTTGAACAAATCTAAAAGAAAGGCCATGTTTCGCTCACCTAAGTGTCGAAAATGGTATATGGGCCATCGTCCAGACCATAGGGTGTAGTCGCGCACGAAGTGAGAGCGGAACGCAGCTCACTCAATGTAAACCTGTCGTTGAAGGGTTCTCCGCCTGAGAGATAAAGTTCAGTCGGCGGCCTTCAGCGACATCGCGATGTGCAATGAATGCTGGCAGAGTAGCATCCCGGCTAGAGAATAGCGAGAAAGCGGTCACGAAGAACTCCACCACGGACGTGGGCTCTGAAATTGAGGTACAATTCTAGTGAAGAACGAGAGAGGGCTCCTACGAGAACCTGTCCCAAATTCTTTTGACTCGCTTGCACACCTCTTCTAGATGGATCTTCTCTTTAAGTGAAGACACGCATTCCAGACAGGAAGAGCGGTGCGAGTGCTTCAAAACATATCGGACCCTAAGCATCGCTCGACGAAATTCACCAACAATGAAATAGTTAGGCGCTTATATCCCATGTCGGAAAAACGCTTCTATTTGAGGGCCGTCTCACACTCGGCTGACCACTACGGAAGCGGTGGGCGTGAAAAACGGCCAGGCGTTCTCGTAATAGTAGTTAGGCCCAGGGCGATGAGGTTGCCGGAGAATTCAACTGCCTCATTTACCGACCTAAGCTGCGAAATCAGTAATTTCCAGAAATGCGAACCACCTGGGGTAGGGGGGTGTCTCTCACGAGGCATCGGTACAGAAAATGATATTTGAATGTGAAAGTAATTACCATCATGGAGGCCATCGACCCCCTCCAACCACAAATCAGGCTGTGGATCCGAGGAGCTCAGGGATAGATTAAAATAGGAAAATGAAGAGGTTCTCTGGCAGTGATGCGTAAACTCAACATTTAGGTCAACTACGAGGGGCGGTCAATAAGTTTTGCGAATCGGTAGGGCAAAACAGAGGTAGGGGGATGGCTGTTTGGGGGGGTGTTATGACAAGTCGGGACCTGCAGCGGCACGCTCCTGCCTCGTCTATTTAAGAAGTAACTGATCGCAGAACGTCGGTCACAAATTTTTCAACAATGGAGAAGGTTGAGCACCGCGCACTGATCAAATTTTATACCAAGGAAGGCAAGAATGCAAAAGAGATCCATGAACGTATGGTTGCAGTGTACACCGACACCGCCCCTTCCTAGGCAACCATTGCTCGCTGGAATAGGAAGTTCCGCCATGGTCGTAAGTCCCTTGAAGATGACCACCGTCCAGGACGCCCGTCAGACGTGACCAACGAGGACAATGTGGCCCGTGTGGAGAGGATGATCCTCCAAAATCGACGGGTGAAGGTCGAAGAAATCGAGCGAGAACTTGGAATATCACATGGAAGTGTTATCAACATCATCCCCGACAATTTGGCCATGACCAAAGTCTCTGCCCGTTGGGTCCCTAGAAACCTCGCCCCATGATCGACTTCAACGTCGTCAAAGTCCACAAGGCCAGAGTTGCACAAGCTGCCCTACGCGAGTGCGGATTCGAGGAGCTCAACCATCCCCCCTACAGTCCAGATCTGGCCCCTAGCGACTACTTTTTATTCCGCCAACTCAAGGCTGCACTGCTTGGATGCAGGTTTGGGGACGATGGAGATGTCCAGCTCGCCGTCCAGGAGTGGATTGAACAGCAGTCGGGAATTCGAAGCCTTAGGGACAAGTGGCGCAAGTGCATTGAAGTCGAGGGTAGTCATATTGAAAAATAATAAAACACTTTTCCTCATATCCGAATGGCAAAACTTATTGACCGCCACCGTATGTAGTAGTCCACGAGTTCCCTCGCATAAACCAATCCTTTCACGAAGTTCATGGTAGAGTGCGGCGTCACACACACACACACCGGCGAGCCATTGAGTGTCCGAAGGGCACTAATCATGGCCATCTCGGAGGAATCTGACGCATTCGCCACAAGGCTCCCCGCCCGAGAAACGGCTCACCTTCGAGTCTCTATTAATCAACAAACTGATAATGCTCTCCGTTGAGGGATTGTTTCCTCTGCCAAACATGCGGTCATCTATGGAGCGTTTGAAGCCAGCGGGCTCGAAAACGCCAGGTAGTCTCTGAATAAGGGGCCTCGATGTAATCGAGACTCCTCTCAGCCAACTTGCAAAATCAGTCTTCCGAGGACGCCTCATGGCCGCACGTGCCGGTCTAGGCCTGGTCGCCTGCCTAAACGGTAGCGGAGCGTCGGTGCCTTCTAACTCCTTTCTTTTTAAGAGACCGGTTTATCGAATGAACAAGCTTCTCTCCACCTCTTAGGTCAGATGGACTGGAAAAAGCAAGAGCCTTCTCCGAAATGGAGGTCTCAGCTATCAAAGGGTAACCAATTGGGTTAGGTGGTCCCTCCTCTCCTAGTGATTTATGAGGCGACCGAGCCACCTGAGGAAAAGTTTGCAAACGGGTGGATTAGGCTTCTTTGTCTGCCACCGAGTCTAGGTTCACCCCCATCTCAGGGGGAGGGGAGGGAGGGGGGCTCAATGTGGCCATGCACCACAATGCATCACTGATCCTTGATAGGAATGTAGTCTGAAATTTTGGGAGCTTATAAACACCCACGAAAATTCCCAAAGCTGCGAACAATAAAAAAAAACGAGGTTAGTGGGCTATATCCCACATCCACCCGCTCCCGCCTATCCTACATCAAGTTTTCTGTCTGTTCAGGAGACCACTCTGGATACTTTAATGATGCTGTTAGCACCTGCACAGCTACAACACTGACCAGAATTTCCCCAGTTCCCAACTGAGCACCCAGAGAGAGGGCAGATTTCCTTAGCCCATGGTACTAATGATCGACAGGACGGCCAGGATCTGGATCTGTTGTGGCAGACCAGAATTTTAGTTGGCCCAAGCAGTACAGCCGCATGCACCAGATAATGGCCGCAGGAAGGTGGTCAGCCCATTACACGCAGGAGTAATTTTATTTATTTAAGATGGGCACTGAAAGATAAGAAATAAATAACCACACCCAAAACAAAACTAATCTTCATTGGGACCATTGCCCTTGCAAGGGTCCACTGTGTAGCCTATTTCACATGGCACCTGAAGGTGAGCATGTCCTCACGTTAAAGGGCATTGTTCATAGAGGTTCCAAAGCCTCTCTTCTGACACGGCAGGAGGTAGCTGGTGGTGCTTAAACATAGGCAAAGGGTTGAAGGGAGAATGGGATGACGAGAGGCAACGAGGAGGAAGCACACCAACAAATTCCCCAAAGCGTTTAAGTCAATCCAATTAGCGGGGGAACGTGCTACCCCTCCAGGTACCAAGTGTGACAGTCTGTCTACACGGAGGACCCTCTTGAGAGGACAGCGGTCCCGGGGAAGGGAGATCGCGTGAGCAACCCAAGAGAGGGCAGTCTAGTGGAGGGAGGAAATTACATGCATGCATACTTGTGTGAATGTGATGTTTATACGTGCGTCTATGTTGTGTATGTAGACCTTTGTAAGCTTGTACGATTGTGAATAGGTAGGTAGGTAGGTAACACCATCACCCTTTTAGCCAAAGGGAGCACTCGACGGGATAATGAAATCCACAAAAATCAGTATGACAATCGCTGGTGAGCGATCAAGTAGGAACCGTCATCATTTCGGGAAAAAGGGTATCCGTTCCAAGCCAGGTATATGTTGATATAACTACATAACTACTCATCGGGAGGATTCTTCGGAACAGAAGAGAAATGTGTTGTACTGTGAAGACGGGAGAAAAGAGCGGCGTTATGACTGGCGGACGCGCAGTGCATCGACCTATCGATGCCCCAAAACTACGTGCGCTGAGGTTTACATCCTCTCGCTTGGTATCGAACCCGGCACTTCGACGCTATAAGTCGTAACGCCGTATTCACTAGGCGAGAGAGAGCCCCCAAGATTGTACGTTTATATATTTACCTGGATTTGACGGGCGACGGGGAGCGACGCTTACGTTCCGGAGTGCGGCTGCGTCGTCGGTCCCGAGACCGGTCTCGCCTCGAACGAGACCGACTGCGCGAACGGCGGAGAGAGCGAGACCGCGAGCGATGGCTGCGCCGAGACCGCCTCTCGCGAGACTTAGATCTTGTTCTTGAGCGACGACTGCCCTTCCGATCCCTCGAGCGGGAGCTGGACCTCGACCTTGACCTCTTCGACTTCGACGACTGCAGAGAGGATAAGAAATCACAAATCCTCGAGGGGACCGTGGGTGGGACAGCGCATTCTCCAGTTGGGGGTTTGAAAACCCCAAGAACTACGATTAACTCCAGGCACAGCTAAATATAACAAACGCGAACGACTGTCCTCACAGAGTGATGTTGTCTGGAGGGATCTCTCACGTGCCCTGTAAGTTCATTACCCAACCCGAGCGAAGAACTTTGAGGCCATATTAGGAAACGAGAGCCGCCCCCCCGACATATAAACACCTTAAAAGTGTTAAAACTACCCATTTTAAATGGTCGAGAGATCTCATCTACGATGGAGAGAGGGATAGCGCAACTTACAACCAGAAACCGAACTTGGAACCTCAAACCCCAGCGCCCCCCTAAAAAAAAAACACACAGAGGCTAAATTCCGGGCCGGGAATGAGGGCTATTATAATGGTGGTAGATAGTGGATGCTATCGGTCTCTAGGCCATGACGACCCCCCCCCCCTCTAACTGGATACCAACAATAAAGATCAGCATGACAATCGCTGGTGAGCCTGAGGGCATCAGGGGCGGGTGCTCGTGCAAGGGAGTATTTTGTGTTTAGATAACAACCCCCAATCGGGTAGGATTATTCATTACCCTGGGGCAAAGGGGACCCCTTCTGCATTAGGGGGATGTGAATATAAATATGTCCCCATCAGCAGGATTCAAATGCACAGAGATGAAGTGGGTGTGTGATGTTGTTGTTAAGAGGGGGGATGAAAGAAACCGGGGTTAGGATTATGTGGATGTGTATGATCACCTATATAAGATCTACCTACCACATATCGGTTGCCAAATCTCTAGTCGCAATAAGGGTCGGGTCCGCTCTCGTTTGGGAGTGACCCAGACACCTCGACCTTACAAAACCAAAGCCATATGCGACAGAAGAGCGAGAGCTCATTTCAAGGGAGTTGAGTGTAAGGCACTGAAAATGGAAGGGGAGGGAGGGGAGGCTTTTTTGTTGTTTTTAGGGTGTCAATGTGGCGACTGACACAAGGGGAACAGGTCGCCATAATTAGAATTTCAGCCTAGTATTAGGAAACTAAAATTCACAGACAAAGGATCAAGCAACCAACACCAAATGGGAGGTTTTTTTTTAAATTTTAGGAGCCCATCTGGGGACTGCGTACTAGGGAAAAAGACGCCGTACTCACACCACAGCCTACTACTAGGCTAGATTAAAAAATAAATATGTAAATAAAAGAGAAAAAAGGAAAAAGACGAAAAAAAAAAAAGTTGAGGTCAAACTCCGCCAAAAGTTGTATTGTCCACAAGTCTGTGTGCACGAACCAGTCTCGAGTACAAGGTACAAGTGGTAGCGACCCCGCTCATCCAGGTACAGGGAGAGATAACGTGGGCGAAGACTGGGAGAAGACACAGTTGTCACAAGACACCAAATGGGAGACCAACCCCCTCCCAAAAGTCAGATAATTGACTAGTCTGTGCACAAGAACCGATCCCGAGTACAAGGGCCAAGCGGTAGCGAATTCGTTCGCCCCGATACCGAAACAGGTAACGTGCGCGAAGATCCCCCAGACTGGCAGATTCAACAAGAATGTGGCAAAGTCTTGGGGACAAAGCAGTCGTCGCAATAAAGTGGAGGCGAGCGATCAATCAGATGGCGGTGCGTCCCGCGAGTGTGACCAATTTGCAGATGACAAAAAGACACCTGAAGCCGTCGCAGCATGGGGGGGGGGGAGGGCCATGGAAACAGTAGCACGCAACCTTAACTTTTCCCGGACGTCTCACATCTTCATTGACAGGCAGCCCGGAGGTCTGGTCTGCCCTGATTCTTGCAAAGTAATCGGTGTGCGGAAGAGCAAAACGCTGGCCTGGCCACCCATTCCTGGCTGACTCTTTGGCACCCTCATCACCACATGTCCAGGAACCCAGGAGAAGATTAATGTCACCATTTATCCGGCTCGCGGGAATTGTAGCGTCATGGATACAATGAAGCAGGGAGTGTGTAGATTGCAATGCCCCAAGAGCACTTATGGCGCTTTGAGACACTATAGATCAAATTCCGGTCTATGAACCAGCACGACGCGTTCTCTCTCGTAGCGAGCGGAGTATTAGAACTAATTCTTCCGTGAAGACGGCGGCAGCGCCGATAGAGCCACGCAGAGTTCATACAGAGAATACGGCATGGAAATAGGTCCCTTCCTAGAAGTTGGAGGAATCTGTATACAGTGGCACGGTTCCAGCATAACAGAAAGTGTGCTCCAAAAAGGCCGAAGGCAATACTCACTGCGTTGTGGCACCTATGGGAAGACAGGTGCGGCGACAAATAGTCAAAGGTGGTAGCCTACAAAGTGGAGTTCTAGGCAGAACCAGAGGCGCCACCGTCGTGAGAACTAAACCAAGCTCTCGAAGGAGTTTCCCAGCCGTAAACCGAAAGGGCTTAGGATATGACTGGCGTCTCCGGTGGCATAGCACCCGTGGAGATCGGAGATGCGAGGAGTCGCATCGCCCCATCATATGAGTCTCCATGTGCTGTCTACGAAGGAACGACTCGGATAAAGCATTTTTCAGTCTGAGAAGAGCATTCGACATGGAGTGGAACTTGCGGAAGCCGCACTGTGCTGAAGACAGGTGGCCTCCGCTGCCCAGGAAAAGAGGAAATCTAACATTTACCAATTTCTCCATCAACTAGCCCACGCAGGAGGTTAGAGAGATTGGGTGGAAACCAGCCGGGGTAGAGTGATCTCTCCCCGGTTTGCGAAAAGCGAATCACTACTGGGAGGATACCCTCTACGTAGATCCTGTTGAGAAAATTTAACAGAAAGGCCATGCCTCGCTCACCCAGGTGTCGAAGCATGATGTACGGGACATCGTCCAGACCTAGGGCGGTGTCCGCGCACGAAGCGAGAGGGTTCTCCGCCTCTAGAACGAAAGACCAATTGGCGGCCTTAAGGTAAACGCTCACGCTGGGGGTAGGAGGGGGGGATGGCTGGCTTTAGTCGGGGCTTGGTGTGAACCTCCCTTTGTGCCGCCAGTTGTACCAAGGGAGCGCCCAGGCTAGGTATAACCCGCAGAAGGGTTTCGAATGGGCGCGGAAACGACCGTGCTCGTAGTCCCGTAGGGGCCAGGTGAGGTATAAGAAGTCCCAGGCAGCCCCAGGACCAAGTCCTTATCCTCGCAAAATGAGAGACGATCCTGGGCCTGAACAGCCAGCATTTCCTTCTCAAAGAGATACGCACTACATTGCTTTGAAGAAGCAGGATACGGCTCTCCGCAATTGACAGACTTGGCCGCACATGAATTGGCCTTATCATTGGAGCAACTTACACAGAGTTCGTATAACCCCCGACGTCTACAAGAACGTTTCAGATAGCCGAAGCGGGGGCAGTAGTAGCACGAATGCCTTCACACGGTAGCAATACAAACCGGCACGCATAGACTCAGGAAGCTCGTCACAGTTAAACGTGACTAAGATTTGTAGGGGTGGGTCTCGAGGCCCCTCTCTGTTTTCTCATCACACGTTCAACCTAAACCGCTCCTTGGTCACCCAGCTCTAAGGTGATGTTATCTATGGAGTAGTCCACGAGTTCCCTCGCATAAACCACTTCCTTCACGAAGTTCGTGTTAGAGTGCGGCGTCACACTGACCAGCGTGCGATCAAGTGTCCGAAGGGCACTAATTATGGCCGCCTCGGAGGGATCTTACGCATTCGCCAGGTCTCCCATCCGAGAAACGAGTCACCTTCGACTCTCTACTAATAACGCTAGCTAAAACTCTCCTCTGATAGATCATATTGTCCTTAGCCAACATTCTGCCGTCAGTGGAGCGAATAAGGAGGAACAGTTTGAAGCCAGCGGACTCGAAAACGCCAGGTAGTCTCTGAATGAGGGGCACCGACGAAATTGAGGCTCCGCTCTGCAGACTTGCAACTTTCGTCTTTTTCTGGGACTCCCCACCCAGGGAATTACCGGGGGCGGACTTGCCGATCTCGGCTTGGTCGCTTCCTGAAAGGGTAGCGGACCCGTCCGTCCCCATGACTCCCGCGGAAAAAGACAAGCCCGAGTCTTCTTTTTAGGAGAGGGGGGTGGGGAATGAACCCGCTTTTCTCCTCTGCCAGCCCTTAGGCCAGATGGACCGGTCTCAGCAAGATCCTTCTTTGAAATGGAGAAAGTCTTGGCTGTCAAAGGTGCACCAGGCGGGGGAGGATATATCTCCTCTCCTTGTGAGCCTTCGGGGGCCAGAGCTGTGAAGATGCTTGCATAGGGGCGGATACAGGTCCTGTCGTCTGGGGCTGCCATGTCCATCTCAGGTGGAGGGGGGGGCATGTGGACATCCCCCCACGACATCACAGTTCTCATCCGAGGTATCTTTTTTTTCGTCTTGGGCCCACGAACGGGCATTTATCGGGAAAGAGATGGGGGCAGGTACGCTAGCCCATTGTACCCTGAGAATACAGGACTGCACAGCATTAGGGGGCACGGACTGACGGGCCTTGCCACTACTTGCTTCCCTAAGGGGGTTGGCTCATCATCAACTCAGGGGGGCCTCCAAGTGGTCATAGCCCCTCCCCTCCATGGTATTATGGATCCCTATTGATGGCTCTTAGTCTTATAGCCTTCGGTCATTTGGGCGGGTAAACCAACCCGCATCGGGGAAGGGAGGTGGACAGGCGTGCTAGCCCCCTCCAAGCTCAGTTTTAGGCCTACAGGACAATAGGGGGCACAACCGGCGGGCCAATCTATCCCTTGGTTATCTAAAGGGTTTGATGAGTCCAAAGGAGGTGGTCACCTAACCTGTAGACTAAAGAGGAGTAAACCTTCTCTCGGCTAGAAGTTGGAGGAGCCCTTGAAAAGGGAGTGGGGCAGGGGGACAGCTCCTGTTCTGATGTTTGAAAGCAACCCCACCGTTTGATGGGGTCTCGATTTCCCTCGTCTTCCATGACCCTTAGGGAGGGTGAGACCGTGCTTGGAGGTGGATCTCCATGCCCCCACCCACTATTCTTTGCAGATGTAACCATGATTAGTTTGAGAAAAAAAAAGGAAAGTAGATACCATGTCCTCCCTATGCCTTGGGAGGTGAAGAGAAAATTCTAGAATGTCATCATTTACACATACTCGACCATGGGTTCCAGCTAAGATGGACTTTGACAACCCGGCCCGCCATTCAGATAATTTGTCCTTGTGCTGTGTCATAAAGGATGGTGCCAACATTGACCCTTTACACGTCTATTCAAAAGAGGTGAGTATTGTCAGGGCGTCATCTTGCGTGCTTTCAGTCCTCACGGTATACACTGCCACTCGACTAAGGACCCATAAGAGGACGAAAGTGCACTGGACAACCAGAATCTCTGTGGATAGATGAGAGGGTTTGGAATGGGGTAGATGGTTATGTAATAAAAAGAAGTAGAAATAGGCGGGTCCACTAACGAGTAGGATGTGTTATTACCTATTATTATCATACCCCATGTTAGGTGATCCCAGGATGGCATGCAGTCCACCCAGTAACCATTTATAGCGAACCAACTCTGTCCAGGAGAGTAGAGTTCTTCATGGTACAAAGAGCAGGCAGAAAAACGGTTGGGGGTAGATAGTCATAAAAATATAAAAAATAAAGATAAATTAGCGATGAGGGGAAGCGAGGGAGAAGCTCACCAACAACTTTCCTAGGCCCCATCACAGTTCATGTCAAGCCAGTGACAGAGCTTCTCTAATTTACACCCAGGCCGTGAGAATGTGCATCTCCTCCAGGTATCAACTGCAATAGGCCACACAGGGTATCCTGCTGAAGGAGGAAGGGGATGGGTTGATAACTGCCAATATTCCACTGCGATTACAGTCAGCAGATGGACTCTTAAAAAAAATCCGCTGCAATTGCCGGAGGGGCAAGCCAGGGTCAGTCTAGTCAAACCAAATGCTTTGTGGAAGAGGAGGACATGTGTTAGAGAAAGTAGGTGTCAGCAGAAGGTGGAGAGGAGGCAATGCTGGGGGCTGCACGGGGCGCTGAGTCCAGCTAGTAGGGCAGCCAGTTAAACACATCGCCGTGTCCCTTACTGAGCTTAAGAATGTTGAGATAGTACCCAAGGATAAGGAAAGGAGAGAAAGGTGAATGCAAGAATTACATGTGTGATAAATCTGTTCAGTGTTGCCGGCAAAGTATATGGAAACATTCAGATTGGGGTGTAAGAAGGATAATGAGCGAGGTAGAGTTGGAGCCGTAAAGGCGTCTGGATCATTTGCACAGAGAGGTAGCTAAAACTCCTATGGAATGGCAAGTTGCAGGATGGGAGAGTGATCTGTGTTCTGCGTGAAGGTGTGGGGAGAGATAACGGTGTTGTAATTGGCTGTGTATATGATAACATACATGACCGGGGCGGTTTGCACAAGTGTTGACTCAGCACACCGACTCATTGGAGGTTGCTTCCGTACGAGCGCCAAAATCTTTTGTATTAGCGCTTGCTGGGTATCAAACCCAGTACCCAGGCATTAGGAATCCAACGCCTTATCCATAATGCGAACGAGAGCTCTGGAAGAAGGCGAGATCTCGCGGGAAAGAGGTAGAAATGGAGAATTTGAGAGGGACGCTTGGTGCACTAGAGGTGGATAGAGTAAGTGTTCTGAGTTGTTACGGAGGAGGGAAAAGAAGGGGTGGAAATAAATAGACTTGTGAAGAGAATATACGAAAGGGAGAAGGGTGGAAAAATGGTGGGTTGATTATGTGAATTTTGAGAGAGGGAATGGGGGGGGGGGGCGATGGAGGAGTTTGTGTGGCAGTGGGATGAACCCCGACTAGATGAAGTGCTTCAGCACATAGCACCCCCATCGCTATGAAGGGCCGTCGGCGTGGACGAGATGATGGGTCACCTTGTGCTTAATAAGGCATAGAGGGGGTGAGGTGGGATTGGAATGGTTTTGGTTTTTCGTGGCATTGAAGCGCACCGACCATAATTTTGTGGGAAAGCAGTTGATGATACTTTATTTAGGGATAATAATGAAAACCAAAGTAGGCATCTCCCCATCAAAGCTTTCAAAGACGTTGAAATATGTGGAAGGTCCACTTAAATTGAGGAGGCACAAGAGGAAACTATTCGGGGCAATTACAACAAAGGAAGATCCCTCTGGGGAGGAAGATTCACTGTGAGGAAAAGCAGGGGGGCAAAAATGAGGACGACGGCTGAGGCCTCCCCGGGAGAAAGGGATATCTGAGACACCTGTGAAAAATGAGAGAGATGAGAGAAGGGAATGTAGAACCGAAGGACACGTTAACCCCCACTATTTGGGGTCAAAGAGGGAGCCGATAAGCCGTCAAAGATGGAAGGACGCTGGTGAATAAACTCAGGCACTGTTCGAACCCCCGCCATCCTAGAGGGGGCAATAGTTAAAAAAGAACTCTAGCAACCATCATTCGTCATAAGAGCATGACCACCACGCCGAATTTCTAATTTTCCCTATTTTTGCATGGACCACTAGTACGGGGGTGGGGAGAGGGGGCTATAACATTCCCACAGCATGCAAAAGCCTCCCTCTACTAACCCGGTCCCCCTCAGGAGACAGCCTCCTTGAAAGCGTGGCTCCACTTAACTGTAGTAACATGGCAGGGCTTGTAAGATGCAAGGCTTCCTCCCTTAATCCCCCATGCGGTCGGCGCCATCGACTCCCGGGGAGCTACAAACACCAACAACCTAATTTCCTCACCTTCTTGTCTTTGTCCTTTTTCTTGTCATCTTTTTCCTTCTTCTCGTCCCGATCTTTATCCTTGGTACCTCGGTCCTTCTCTTTGACCTTTTGCGATTCGTCCTTGGCCTCCTCGCCCCCAAAGCCGTTGGTCGCCTTCTCGCCGCTGTCCTCCTTCACCTTTGCCTTTTTCTCGGTTCCGTCCTCTTCCTCAGCAGGCTTCACAGTGGCGACCTCCACAGACTCATCCTTCTTGGTGACGTCGCCACTGCTGCCCACGGAGGGTGGGGGGGCTTTGCTCTCGCCACCCTTCTTGTCTTTGGAGGAGAGATCCTTGTCGCGGCGATGCTTGTCTCGACTGCTGCTTTTGTCCTTGTCTTTGTCCTTGTCCTTGTCCTTGCGGGAGGACCGCGACTTTGAGCGACTCTTGCGAGTCCGCGACCTTGACCTAGACTTGCGACGAGAGGAGGACCTAGGACAGGCAAAGACACCATTAACGTGTGTATGTGGAGGGGAGGGGGGACCATGATGGTGGCCTCTAATGAGGGGGCAATGCCACCTAGAGTATGATGATGCTGATTGACATGTGTAAGAGGGGAAAAGCGAGTTCCATGGAAGAACAAAATCTTTCAAACAGTAAAGAGATAAAGCATTATACAATTCCTCCCCAAAAGATCAGAACACTTAGATTTCTATCACATCACTTCCATAACTTGTGCCATAGAAGTGTTTTTTTTTAATTCGCCCATTTGGCGACTGCCTTCAAGGGCATAGGTCACTGTAATTCAAATTCTAGATTATCCTAAAATAAAAAACCCCTGAAAAACGAGAAGGAAACACGTTACGGCCTTGTGGAGGACGCCCCCCCCCCCGCGTCACAGTACAGGAATATGGGACCTACAACAAAAAAGTTAAATAAAATGGGAGGCCAGCCTCCTCCAAAAAGTCAGTTCAGAAGTTGTGTACATGAATCTGTTCCAGGTACAAAGGAAAAGCGACAGCGCCCCAGCTCATCCCGCTAGTGGGACAAGTAATGTGCACTAAGATCACACAGACTGGGACGTTAAAAAAAATGTGCGAAAAGTCTGGAGGACAGCGCAGTTGTCGCAAAAATGTGCAAGTGAGCGCTCAATCAAATGGCGGTGAGTCCCGCAAGTGTGACAAATTAGAACATGACAGAATGCGACCTGAAGCCGCCATGGCATTGAGGGGTAGGTCCATCGTAACGTTCACGGCGCAATGGCACACAACTTTAGGTTGTCCTCGGCCATTTCTCACCTTTGTTAGGTACCCCGGAGGGCTGCCCCGATATATGCCATGTAGGCAGTGCGAGGAAGAGCGATTTGCTGGTCTGGATGCCTTCATCAGTACACTCAGTATGTACATGGGCATAATACACAGCAGGTGGCACATAGCGAACATGTGCCCAAAATTGAAAAGGAAGCTCTATAGGGGAAGTGTGGAAGACACCAATCACAAAATGGAGACCAATGTAGTGGGTAGAATCCACCTTACGCAATTCACACTCAGCTGTGGGTGCGTAAAACATATCCATAGTCAAGTTTTGACTGGACAAAGGATTGGTAATAAGAAAAGAGGTAGTCTCATCAGCACCTTAAGTGCTGAACACCATGGAATGAAGAATGTCTATGGCGCAGGTACAGGCTATGAATATGTGCCTCTCAGGTGAGTCATTGGTAAAAAACAAGAGCAAGGAAACTATGACTCAGCCGCATCTAGGTGAGCTCCATTTAAGAAATCTGAGTCAGGTTGAAACCATGGATGGCGAAGAAATGCACACTGTTAATCTTGGGCACAGAAAAACACCTGTGTGCTTTGACATAGGGAGAGATGTGGTTAAATGCAGGTTGGAGTCAAAAGGTCATCTATGTAGAACATATTCTGGCAGCACTTATGTTTTGGTGCTAATGCTCAAAACAAACAGGGACACTAAGAAACCACTACAGGACACCCTCTACCCATCTGCAGAATCAATAGTCTCATGGAAAATAAGAAAATTGGGAAGCGTCTCTTTGTCCCTATATTGCCAGTCTCCGTGATACTGTATAACCATGCATTATAGTAGGATTCTCCAGATCAAAAATACTATGGCCAAGTGCTGCCTATGATGGAAAGCCCTGTAGATAGTATTTCTCAGCTGAGCAGAGCATTTGATGTCGAGTGGAACTTGCAGAAGCCAATTTATCAACTTGCATAAACAGTGAGGATGGGAAGGAAGGACTTGCAAGAATGGCCCCAAATCCTTTTGATGTGCTTCCATACCTCTGCAAGAGGGCTCTTCCCATTAAGTGAAATCCTGTATGCCTGCCAGGAATAGCAACAGGCATTCTTTGAAATACACTAGAACCTAGCCATCATTTGACAAAATTCACCCAGTCAAATCATTAGGGCAATGATTGTAGTGCAATAGGTATATGATTTCTCTCTGAGTGCTTCTCACAATCATCAACAACCAAGGAAGGAGACTGCGTGCAAAATATCTAGCCAAAGGAGAGAGAGAGAGATCAAAAGAAACTCAACAGCCTCATCAACCAACAACAAGATGGGGCGACACCACACATAGTGAGAGAAACCATGGCAACACTAAGAGCAGCCTTCCCTGGTCGGTTAATTTCACGTTTAGGTGACGTTTCTTGGCCACCACGATCACTTGATTTTACCCCTCCAGATTTTTTCCTTTGGGGATACCTTAAAGAAAAGGTATATTTAAATAAACATAATAATCTTCAAGAATTGAAACCAAACATCCTTGAAGAAATCGACAAAATCACTCCTGATGTTTTGGCAAATGTCCTGGAAAATATGGTGCAAAGAATCCTCCTTTGTTTTAACAATAATGGAAAACATTTGAAGGATATTATATTTAAATAATAAAAAATCCAAGATCTCTTTCATTTTCTATATCACTTCACTTTTATAACTTAATTAGTTTTTGTGTTATTATTTTTTTAAAATGTGAAGTAACTTTTGGGCCACCCATTATGAGAGAAAGTCATTTTGTTTTCTAATTCGCCCATCTCGAGACTGCCTTCAAGGACATAAGACACCATAAGTAAAATTATAGCCAAGTACTAGACTATACTAAAACTCTCACACACACAAAAAAGAAGAAAACAAAAACAAGGAGGAAGCACATGCCGGCATTGGGGGAAGGCCAACCTCTCCCCGGTGCAAGAACATGCGACCTACCTTAGTCAAATAAAATGCAAGTGGAAAGCCACTTCAAAAAAGTCAAATAGCCCCCCAGTCTGTACACAAACCTACTCCAAGTACGAGGGACAAGCAGTAGCTAACCCTGCTCATCCAAATACTCGGACAGGTAACATGCAGGAAGATCACACGGACTAGGACATTCAACATGAATATGCTGAGCAGGTCTGGGAGACAACGCAGTCCTCACAATAAAGTGAAGGAAAGCGCCCTATAAAATGGTGGAGTGTCCAGAGTGTGCTCAATTCAAAGACGACAGAAAGTGACCTAAAGCCATAGCAGAATTGAGGGGGAAAGTCATGCTGCAACTTTAAGTTTGATTTGGCCTTCTCCCATTTTCTTTGCCAAGCAACCCAGATGGCTGCCCTGATTCCTGCCATGTAGTCGGTGTGAGGCTGAACCAAACATTGGTGTGGTAGCCCAGTCCTCGCATTTTGCACCCTCATCAGCATGTTCATTCCCAGCAATTCCCCCACATTCAGGAATCGAGCAGAAGATAATCTCAACATCAACCTGGCTTATGGCAACTGCACACCAGGTGCTATGGAGATTCCAAGCCTTGAGAGCCCTAAGCCGGCACTTTGTGAGTTGCTAAAGATCACAATCCGGTCTCCGAACCAGGCACGACACATTCTCTCTCATAATGAGTGGTGTATTGCAACCAGCTCAGCCATGAAGACAGACACAGTGGCTGGTAGAGCTTCGCTGACTTCAATTTCAAACAAGAGGGATAGAACGTGGAAACTGACACCCTCCGACTTGTAGTCATCCATATACACCGGCACTGATCCAGTGACATGAAGTATGTTCCAACCTTAACAGTCTTAGGGTATGACTGGCATATATCGGTGAAAAGTCATGGTGAAGATCGGTGTGAATGCAGTGAGAGATGTTGGCAACTGATTGAGTCACCGGTTCTGGAGTATAATGCACTTTGCAGAGCGAGTTGCCTAAATCCATCATCAACAAGTAGGCTGTCAAAGGGGACAGGGGTCGCTAGGCCAAGACCGCTGTGATGGATGCACAAATCTCGCATCCATAGTCAAGCTTCAAATGAACAAGGGATAGATAGAAAAGCAAGGCAGTATCCCTACCAGTAGACCAGGTGCTGAACATCACAGAACTACATGGCACAAGAACAAGATACTCTAAGGCTGCGAATATGAGCATCTGAGTTCAATCATCAGTCGAAAACGAGAGCAAGAAAATGGTGCACATGAACCACTTCTAGGCAAACCTGGTTTAAGAATAAGATTGGGTCGAGGTGGAGATGTGGATGCGGGCAGAAGTGCACCACCTTAGTCTTGGCTAAGGAAAACCAAAGCCTATGCACTTCAGCATACTGAGAGATGCGGTTCAATGTTGTTGGAGTTGACAGTCCACAGTTTGCATCTGGACTGCACGAAAAGAGATCTAAAGTTGTTCAGGTAGAGCGTAGCAAAAGCATCTTCCATTTGGACGAAGTTGATACCATTGATGGTGAATGCAGAGTGTGACAGAGGAAACTTGCCTGCGGTACACTGTCTTACTGCTCCATTGAGCTTGAGATATTTTTTTTGAGGCAATCTGGCGACCGCCTGCTTGGGCAGAAGTCGCCGAACACGAGACAGCCTACTACTAGGCTATATTAAGAAACAAGTATCAAAAAACGAAAACAAATAACAGTATGTAAGTAACAAATAACGATAAAAAGGACAAGGGCAAAAAGAAATAAGAACAAGAAAACAAAGCAAGAAGGCGCACTCCGGCTTTGAGGGTAGGTAGGCCCGCCTACACCCTCTCCTTGTCCAAAAAAGGTCGTAAAATCAACAAGTCAGTGTGTACGAATCCGTCCCAAGTACAAGGGACAAGCGGCAGCGATCCCGGTCGTCCCGGTACCAGGACAGCTAACGTGAGCTAAGATCGCCCAGACTAGGGGGCACAAGACAATCTTCGCAATAAGGCGCAGGAGAGCGCTCCATCAAATGGCGGTGCGTCCTGCGAGTGTGTCCAATTCGGAGACGACAGAAAGCAACCTGAAGCCATCGCGGCATAGGTCCATGGGAAGAGTCGAGGCACAATGGCACGCAACTTTTAAGTTCTTCTCGACTATCTCCCATCTTCTTTGCCAAGCAGCACGTATTCCTCCCATGTAATCGGTGTAAGGAAGAGCGAAACGCTCGTCTGGTAGCCAAGTCCTCACGGCCTCTTTCGAGCGCTCATCCCCGCAATTCCTACATGTCCAGGAACCCAGCAGAAGATAATCTCGACATCCGCCCGGCTCGCCAAAACCGTGGGGTAACGGATATCGCGAACCAAGGGATGCGGAGATTCCAATGCCCCGAGAACACTCGGGGCGCTTTGTGAGTCGCTATAAATTACAATCCAGTCTCTGAAATGGGCACGTCAGGTTATCTCCCGTACCGAGCGGTGTATTACAACTAGAACGGCCGTGAAGACAGACGCAGCGATGACTTCAGAGGGGATACGGCATGGAAACCCGACCCCCTCTTGGAACTTAGAGCCATCCCTATACACTGGCACGGCTCAAGCGTGACACGAAGTGTGCTCCAAAAAGGTCGAACGAAATACTCTTGGCGGTGTAGAAACTTTGGAGCAGAGGCCTGGAGACAAATAGCAAAAGGTGGTACCCTTCAGGATGGCGTCCTGGGCAGAACCAGGGGCGCCACCAGCCCTAAACCCAAAGGGGTTATTTTATGAATAGCGTCTCTCGGTGGCATAGGCACCGTCGAGATCAGCTGCGGATGCAGTGAGAGCTGTAGGCGACTGAGGGAGGCGCCGAGCTCGCGCATAACGGCGAATAATGTACTGTGCACGGCGCAGAGCGAGTGGCATCTCCCCAGCTTGGGCGAAGTACGGAAGGCACCAGTCGCGCGCGAAGGCCGGTGTGGTAGATCGAGTCAACCTTCCGCAATACACGCTCGGCTGCGGATGCATAAAACTCGTTCAAGGATCGATAAAAAAGTAAGGAAGTATCTTTATCAGCGCCCCAAGTGCTGAGCGTCAGGGAACGAAGAATATCGATGGCGCGGGTACAAGAGACCCTAAGACTGCGAATATGAGCTTCCCAGGTGAGGCGTCGGTCAAATACAAGACCAAGGAAACGGTGAGAGTCTACCACTTCCAGGCGCACCCCATTGAGAAATAAGTCTGGGGCAGGATGGAGCAAAGGAAAACCGAAGCCAGAGCGCTTCGGCATAGCGAGAGAAGCGGGTCAATGCCTGTTGGACTCGACGCTCCAGAGTTGGCATCTGGGCAGCGCCAAAAGAGATCGAAAGGTCACCCAAGTAGAGAGTAGCGAGACCATCTTCCGGCAGCAACGAGGTGATGCCGTTGATGCTCAAGGCTAAGAGTGTGACACTGAGGACACTTGCCTGCGGGACACACTCTTCATGCCCCATTAGGTCGGAGAGGGTTTCCCCCACACGTACGCGGAATCGACGATCTCGCAAAAAATCAGATATAAAGATTGGGAGGCGTCCTCTCGCCTCCATCGTGTTTTTTTTTTTTTGTGTAGAGCCCATCTGGCAACTGCCCACTAGGGCATAAGTCGCCGGAAACACGACAGCCTAGAACTAGGTTACTTTAAATAAAAATATGAAAAACTTAACAATTAGGAAGCAATCTCCGGGATTGCGAGGAGGCCCCCATCACCCCGGTGCACCGGTGCAGGAGCGTGCAACCTACTAAGAAAACAATAACAAAGCAAAAAAAAGAGAACCTACTTAAATAAAGGGGAGAAGCCCGGCCTCCCCCCCAAAAGTAAAGGTGTACGAATTCGTCCCGAGTAAAAGGGAAAGGCGATAGCGAACCCGCCCATCCCGGTACCGGGACAGGTATCGTGCGCGAAGATCACCCAGACTGGGACATTCAATAAGAATGTGCCGAACAGTCTGTGGGACGACGCAGTCGTCGCAATAGGGCGCAGGCGAGCGCTCCATCAAGTAGCGATGCGTCACACGAGTGTGTCCGATTCGAAGACGACAGAAAGCAACCTGAAGCCGTCGCGGCATTGGGGGATAGGTCCATGGGAACAGTCGGGGCGCAATGGAACGCAACTTTAAGTTCCCTTCTACCGTCTCACATCTTCTTTGCCAAGCAGTCCGAAGAGCTGCCCGTATTCCTGCCATGTAGTCGGTGTGAGGAAGAGGGAAACGCTGGTCCGGTCGCAGAGTCCTCGCGGACTCTTTGGCGCCCTCATCGGCGCGCTCATTCCCCGCAATTCCTACATGTCCAGGAACCCAGCAGAAGATAATCTTGAAATCTGCCCGGGTCGCAAAAACCGTGGCGTCACGGATATCGCGAACCAGGGGATGCGGAGCTCCGATGCCTAGATAGCACTCAGGGCGCTTTGTGATTCGCTATAGATCACAATCTGGTCTCCAAAACGGGCACGTCGCGTAATATCCCGTACCGAGTGGTGTATTGCTACCAGCTCGGCCGTGAAGACAGACGCAGCACCTGGTCGAGCCCCGCTGACTTCAAACAGAGGGAATACGGCGTGGAAGCCGACCCCCTCTTGGGACTTGGAGCCATCCGTATACACTAGCACGGTTCCAGCGTGACACGAGGTGTGCTCCAAAAAGGTCGAAAGCAATACTCCCGGCGCCGTACAAGCTTTGGGAGCAGAGGCGTGGCGACAAATAGCCAAATGTGGTACCCTCCAGGGTGGCGTCCTGGGCAGAACCAGGGGCGGCACCAGCCCGAGGGCTATATCTAGCTCTCCAAGGAGTTTCCTGGCCCTAAACCCAAAGGGCTTAGGGTATGACTGGCGTCTCTCGGCGGCATAGGCACCATCGAGATCAGCTGCGGATGCAGTGAGAGCTGATGGCGACTGAGGGTGTCCCTGCGGGCCACCCTCTTCCTGCTCCTTTGGGGCGGAGAGGGCTCCCCCCCACCCGTACGCGGAATCGAGGATCTCGCAAAAATTGAAATATAAACATTGGGAGGCGTCCACTCGCCCACATCGTGTGGAGAGAGTCCATGATACCGTATCGCCATGCGGTATCATAGGCCTTCTCCAGATCGAAAAAGACCGTGGCGTAGTGCTGTCTACGAAGGATAGCCTCGCAGACGGCATTTTCCAGTCGGAGCAGAGCATCCGACGTGGAGTGGAACTTGCGGAAGACAGATGGCCTCCGCTGTCTAGGAAAAAGGCTAATCTAACATTTACCAATTTCTCCATCAACTTGCACACGCAAGAGGTTAGAGAGATTGGGCGGAAACCGGTCGGAGTAGAGTGATCTCTCCGCGGCTTGCGAAAGACGAGCACAGTATCGATTCGCCAGGCATCTGGGAGAAGATCTTCCACCCAGATGCTGTTGAACAAATCTAACAGAAAGGCCATGCCTCGCTCACCTAGGTGTCGAAGCAAGGCGTACGGGACATCGTCCGGACCATGGGCGGTGTCCGCGCACGAAGCGAGAGCGGAACGCAACTCGCTTACAGTAAACTTGTCGTTGAAGGGTTCTCCGCCTCTGGAGGTAAAGTCCAGCCGGCGGCCTTCCGCGACATCACGACGTGCATTGAATGCTGGCGGAGCAGCATCACGGCTAGAGAATGCAGAAAAAGCGGTTGCGAAGGATTCCGCCACGGACGCGGGGTCCGAGATTGCGGTCCCATTCTCCTGGAGAACGGGAAGGGGGTCCTGCGAGAACTTGCCCCGAATCCTTTTGACTCGCTTCCACACCTCAGCTAAAGGGGTCTTCCCGTTAAGTGAAGACACGTATGCCCGCCAAGAAGAGCGGCGGGCGTGCTTCGAAATATACCAGAACCTAGCCCTAGCCCGACGAAATTCAGCGACAGTGAAATCGTTCGGGCGGCGCTTATAGCACATGTAGGCATAACGCTTCTGTTTGAGGGCCGTCTCACACTCGGCCGACCACCATGGGAGTGGTCGGAGTGCAAAACGGCCAGACGTCCTAGGAATAGTAGTCAGGCCCACGGCGATGAGGTTGCCGAAGAAGAACTCAACGGCCTCATCCACCGACCTAAACTCCTCGGCTGAGATAGAGAATTCAGTCATTTCCTGAAATGCAGGCCACCGCGCACGCGCCAAGCACCACCGAGGTGGGCTCTGAGGCGGCAGTTGCCATGAAAATGATATTTGAATGGGAAAGTGATCACTACCATGGAGGTCATCGACCACCCCCAATCAAAATCAGGCTGTGCATCCGAAGAGCACAAAGATAGGTCAAGGCCAGAAAATGAAGCGGTTCTCGGACAGTGATGGGTAAACTCATCCACGTTTAGGACACCTATCTCAAGCTCTTCAATCGGATCGGCAAGGACTTGTCCCCTGGGATTTATTGAGTAATCTCTCCAGAGAGAATGCCTGCCGTTCAGATCTCCAAGCAAGAAAAAGGGCCTCGGTAACCGTGCAATGATGCGGCGGAAGTCCCCCGCGTCGAAGTCAGCTGACGGTGGAATGTACGCAGAAATGATAGTATACCTCCTAACCAGGTGCAGCTGCACAGCCACTGCCTGAAAGGAGGTATCTAAAGAGAAAGGAGACATCATGCCGGGTGTAAACCGCGCATCCCCCAGCCCTGCCATCCTGTGGTGGTGGGGTCGCAAGACCCTTATACCCCGGGAGGGCGGGCAGGGGGCACGCGCCCAGCATGGTCTCCAGCAAAAATATAGCTAACGGGGAACGCGAGAGACGAGCCTCCGCAGCTCCTCCCAGTTTGCCCGGAGTCCACGGCAATTCCATTGAAGGAATATGCCCTCCAGGCCTAGCTCGACGAGACGCGGGGGCCCTCCTCGAACAGAAGACCCTCACGGGAATAGCCATACGCTTCCCGGAGGCCGAACCCCGGGCGCTATTGGTGGGACAAAGCGCTGAAGGCGCTGTCGCCTTCGAGGACTTATTGGGGGAGGTTGGGCTCGCCATGCGAGTCTTTTCCTCCCTCCGCCTCGAAACCTTAGGCGGGCGTTGAGGCTTCGGAGGCAGGGGGCCCTCTTTTCGAGGAACCAGTCTCCGAGGCACTCGCTCCACAACTAGGCGTGGGCGAAAGAGCCAAAGCTCCTTTGTTGCTGTCCTCCGTTCGGGGGACAGCTTTAGAAACCACAGAAGATAGCCTGGCGACCAACTTCAGGGGTGTTGACCCCTGTGAGTCTAACGCTTTTTGCCGCCAGCTTTACCAGGGGAGCACCCGGGTTGAGTAGAGCCCGCAGAAGGGCTCCGAATGGGGGCGGAAACAACCGTGCTCGTTGGCCTGGATGGGCCAGGAGCAGAGGGTGCCTTTCTAATTATTGAGGCATATGACGTCCCAGGCAGAGTCGGGCGCGCCAGGACCAAGTCCTTAGCCTTGCGGAATAGAGTCGATCCTGGGCCTGAACGGCCAGGATTTCTTTCTCAAGGAGATATGCACCACATTGCTTCGAAGAAGCAGGGTGCGGCTCTCCGCAATTGACACACTTGGCCACACACGATTTGGACTTATCGTGTACGACCTTGGAGCAATTTACACAGACTTCGGGTGACCCCGACTTTACACGTCTACAAGATCGATTCGTATGGCCAAAGCGGTGACAGTAATAGCACCGCCACGGCAGTGGCACGAATACCTTTATGCGGTAGCAGTACCAACCGGCAGGCACCGACTCAGGGAGCTTGTCACAGTCGAACGTGACGAAGAGTGTAGGGGTGGGTCTCGAGGCCCCTCCCTGTTTTCTCATCACACGTTCGACCTTGACCGCCCCATGGTCGGCCAGCTCTAGGGTGATGTTCTCAATGGAGTAGTCAACGAGTTCCCTCGCATAAACTACTCCTTTCACAAAGTTCATGGTAGAGTGCGGCGTCACACTCACAGGGGTGCCAGGAAGTGTCCGAAGAGCACTTATCTTGGCCGCCTCGGCGGGATTCGCCGCATTAGCCAGAAGGCTCGCGCCCGAGAAACGGGACACCTTCGGCTCTCTACCAATTCCACTAGCTAATCCTCTCCTCTAATGGATCATGTAGCCCTTGGCCAACATAGTGCCATCAGTGGATCGAATAACGAGGAAGCGTTTGAAGCCAGCGGCCTCGAAAACGCCAGGTAACCTCTGAATGAGGGGCCCCGATGTCATCGAGGCTCCGCCCTGTGCATTTTTCGTCTTTGTCATAGTAAGAGGCTCCGAACCCGGGGCTGGATGTGCCGATATTGGCATGGTCGCCTACCAAAGTGGCAGCAGACCCATCCGTCCCCGCAGCACCCGCGGATGGAGAGGAGCCCCGAGTCCTTTTAGTCTTTTTCTTTTTAGGAGAGGAGGACAGGGAATGAACCCGCTTCTCAGCACTGCCGGCAGAAGCCCCTAGGCCAGATGGACCGGCTTCGGCCAGGTCCTTCTCCGACATGCAGAAGGTACTGGTGGTCGCAGGAGCACCGGTCAGAGGAGATCCCTCTCCTCCTTGTACTGCCTCGGAGGCCCCAGACATTTGCGGAGGACCTTGCATAGGGGCGGATTAGGGTTCGGCACAGAGCACAGATTGCCCCCTATGTAAGGCCCTACCATCTGAGGCTGGGTTTCCTCAAAGACCATGTCTCTCACAGGAGGGGCCTCCAGTTGGCAATCCCCACCCATGACATCACAGGTCCCCTTGGCAGCGTCACCAGTCTTGTGTGGGAAGGCACAGGCCTTGAACCCGGCAAGGTTTAAAATTCTTGACAGCAGGTCTTTTGAGGGAAGCGACCGAAGGGGCCTGGCTTCCCTCTCCCCCCCTAAGGGGGTTTGCCCTACCGAGCCGCTTCGATGTGGAGCGGCTGGCTAAGGGCTGCCCGCTGGCTTTCTTGGTAGTCCCCTTGGAAAAAACAGAGGGGACTGCCGCTGGAAAGAGGGAGGTGCCCGAAAGCACCTCCAGAGAAGTGGGTGAGGGGGAGTCCCCTACACCCGTAGGCGAAGGAGAGGAGTGAGCCTCCTCTCCGGTTAGAGAGATATGGAGGGTCTCCTGTGCAAGCACAGGGGACGGGGGACCTCCATTTTTTCGGTGGAGCTGCCCGAGGGCGGCTCCGTTGATGATACAGGGGAAGTTGAGGGTTGGGTTTTTTTTAATATTCATCATTGGGCACAGTGACCCTATTTGTATCATGGGAACGCAATCGCGCATCACCTCTCGCAGTAGCCCGCACTGCAAGAGGTGCTTACAGGCCCGCAATCCCCAAGATGCTTGGTTGCCCATATTACACAAGAAACTCCCTTGATAGATGAAGGTGGAGAATGCCATGAATAGAGCTCTACCCAGTGGAACATGAATGGTCATCAAAATAATGTGGTAAAAAGCAAAGAACCAAGACTGGCAGAACCCTTTTTATGAAAACTAAAAAAGAAAATGCCCAAGGGAAGGAGAGGAGGCTGTAGTAGAAGGGGCCCACCTCGAACGACTTGACTTCCTGGTTCTGGAGTGAGACCTCTTGTGACTACGAGACCGATGTCGCCTTGACCTGAAAAACAAAACAAGAGGTTCCTCTTTATTCATCAGCACAATCAATTTGCTCAACAGTCAACCAATACACACCAAGAAAATGAACAGGTGTGATTCGATTTTTTACAGCATCATTACCGAGGTTGTTAGAAGACTAGATTTGATCAGGTGTCAGTGGATGCATTTATGGGATTATTATAAGAGTAGGTTCAAGGATTCAGCGACATTTAGTCAACCACACACAAAGCACATATTAGTAGCATTTTTACTCTCCCATTATAGAGCAAATTGTTGTTTTTTAATTTCATATTTTGAGAAAGAACTTTACTCACCCGTCCCCTACCTCTTTTGTGAGGTGGGTAGCCCCTAGGAAGACCACGATAGTCCCTGGGTGGGTCTACAAGATCCCAAGAGAACAGATGTGTGTAGTGCATGCTTGTGTGAGATTTGGGTAATATAAGAGTAGGTGTGTGTTCAATATTGTCTGGGCTTTGGTTGAATCAGATGCATGTTGGTGTAGGAAAAAGTTTTTTCTGTTGAGATATTTTAAGTGTGAGAAAGACAATTGAATTTGAGGCCATTTGACACATGCACAAAAGAAGTGGAGCTGCAAGACAAAGGCAGATGTATATATGAGCTAGGGAGGGGGGACATGTAACAACCTTGAGAAAGCAAGCAGGGGTCTGTTTTCCTTCCCTTTTCAGCTCCTAAAGTCTACTTACTTTCTCATCTTGGGGAGAGAAGGAAAAAAATGTGGAAGTGTGTGGCACGATTTAGGAACCACAAACATCCATTCCCCTGGTGAGAAAGAGAGAAACAAGACTGCACCCTTTTCCCCAGGGTACTACTGCCTTGCCTTAAATGCACGAACAAACCCCCCCCTAGGGCAACTTAGTGGCTCAATGAAGGGTTTTGTGGGCACAGATCATTGGAGAGGATAGAGAGTGCACATAATTGATGCAGTGTGTAATCCATTTTGGTTACATTAGTATATATTTATTTTAAGTACATATACATTGAATGTACATCACTTGGGCTGGTAATTGTATTGGGTGGTGTGAAATTATATATAGCAATAAAGAAAATAAGTAGCCTTAAGCCTCCTTCCAATCTAGCAGGCATCTACTGAGCGAGTGAGTGGTGCCGGGTGATTATTAGAACCATCTGCTACAGTGTGTTCAAGTATATTTGGGTGAAGGTAGTGTGGATGTGTTTGATTAAGGTGGGGTTTGGTGATGGGGGAGGAAGGTTATTGTAGATGTGTTGGAAGTAGTAGGCTGGGGATTCTTTCTTGTGGCTGGGTGGTGAGGGTGGTGTTGGATGTGGTGGTTGGGTTGGGGTGGGGTGGGGTCAGTGCTCTGCTGAAGTGTTGGGTTCCAATCAGGTCTAGGTGTGTTTAGATTGGGAGTATTTTTGTTTTAGTATTTAGATGTGCTATATGTACATCCTGTGATTGTTCTGTATGTTTTGAAGTTTATTTGTGTGAATTTGGCTGTGGTTGAGTGCCATGCTGGTGCTGCAGATGAATTTTTTTATATAGGGTGGTGAGAGGCTCTTTCTGTATGCAAGTGTAACGTTTGATAAAACTTTGAAGGTGTTGATTTTCTTTGTAGCCTTAGTTACTATGTTTCTTGTGTGCATTTTGAATGTTGCAATCATGTCTAGCTTGAGTCCTAGGAGGGTAGGTTTTTTGTTTAGCGGCAGGTGACATCGATTTAGTCTGATTTTTGAGTGTTTGTTATATTTGTGATAGTCAGGATGAAAAGCATTGGTGCTGATTTGTTGGCCGAGGCAGTCATGCAGTTTTGTGTGAGCCAATGTTTTAGTATGTTTATAGCTTGTTGGAGTGTCCTGCTGGCTGTTATGAGTGAGAAGCCGTAGGTGGAGGTATTAATTATAATTTTTAGATATAATTCCCCCATATCATATGGTGCGAGCCTGTAATTAAAATTCAAAGATTTGCAAAAAACAAAAACAAGAAGTACGCACATTCTGGCATTGGGAGATAGAGGCCCAGGTCTCCAGTGGAGGAACATGCAACCTACCAGTGTCAAATAAAAGAGGACAGCCTCAGCACAAAAAGACACAGTCTCCACAACTGTGTACATGCACACATCCTGAGTAGAAGGACAAGGTTGTGCCAAACAGTGTGGGGGGACAATACAGTCAAGGCAATAAAGTGCAGCGAGCTCTCCATCAAACGGCAGGCAGTGTGCCCAGCTAGTGTACCCAATTCAAAGACAAGAGAAAGGGACACAAAGCAGTCGCAGCCTTAGGGTTCATCAGAACAGTTGCTGTACAATGGCATGTAACTTTAACTTCCCCTGGAGGGGTGACCTGATTCCTGCTATGTAGTCAATGTTGAAACAATGGTCTGGTCACCAAGTTCTCACAGACTCTTTGGCATCCTCATTCCCAGCAATTCCCACATATCCATGAACCTAACAAAAGATAATCTCAACATCTGCTTGGCCTGCGGTAACCATGACGCCACAGATACGATGAGCCAGGGTGTGTGGAGATTACAATGGCCAGGGAGCACTCAGGGTGCTTTGTGAGTTTCTAAACATCACAATCCCGTTTCTTAACCAGGCATGAAGTGTTATCACCTGTATCAAGCAGTCAATTGCAGCATGTAAACTGACCACCTCATGGGACTTAAGAGCCATCAGTATACATTGGTATGGATGCAGTGTGACACAAAGTATGCTGCAAAAAGGCTGAACATAATATTCATGGCGCTATAGAAGCTTTGGGATCAGGACTTGGTGACAACTAGTCAAAGCTGGTAGCCTCCAGAGTGGCATACTGGACAGAACCAGAGGCACTAGTGGCCCAAGAGCTACAAAAGCTCTTGAATAAGTTTCCTAGCCCAAAAACCAAAGGGCTTAGGGTATCACTGGCAACTCTCTGAAGAAGGCACTGTTGAGATTTGCTGTGGATGCAGTGAGAGCCATTGCATGTACAGGCAAATAGTTCCCGCACAACATAGAGTGAGTGCCATCTCCTCAACATCGACAAGTATGCCTCAATGGGGGACACGCAGAAGGCACCTTCACTAGCCAGAGACTGGTGTGGTGGAGTGAGTCCAACCTCCACGCATTGCTGAGGATGCATAAAACTCGCATTCGTAGTTAAGCTAGAAAGGACAAAAAATTGATTTAAAAGCAAGGCAGTAACCCTATCCAAAACACAGGTGCCTAACATCATAGAACAAAGAATGTCCATGGCATGGGTACAAAAGACTAAAGCTGTGAATACAAGCATTCAAGCTGAGTTGTTGGTAAAAAAAAAAAGACCAAGGAAACTGTGTGAATCCACCGCTTCAAGGTGAACCCAGTTTAGGAACAAGGCCAGGTCGGGGTGAGCTGTGGATGGTGACAGAAGTGTAACACCTTAGTCTTGGTCAAGGAAAACTGAAACCTGTGCTCTTCAGCATAGCGAGATATGCAATTCAATGCCTATTGGTGCTAATGCTCCAAAGTTGGCATCTGGGCTGCAGCAAAAGAGATCAAAAGGCTGTTAATGTAGAGCAGTGGTTCTTTTTAAGTTATGGCCCCCTTTAAAATGATGATCATTTTGGTGCCCCACTCATAGCCATTTATGTTCACAAAAGCTCATTTTATAATTTACAGAATAAATATTTTTCCAAATAAATTTCAAAATTTAAATGTTATAAATATCAAAGCCGCTTAATTATATAAACCTTTATTTCAGTAAAAAAAAAATTACATTAACCCCCAAATGAAAAAAAATTATTTAATGAGATCCTTGTGCCTGATGTTGATTGGAAAGTTTTTAGTATCAGGTTTGAATGCTGTCAATGACAGATGGAGCTCACCCTTTTTTTACAATAACAAGCCAGGTACGAGCTCTTGACTGCTAAATTAAAACAGCTAAAGCCAGCTTCAACAAGGTAAGATGTTGGAAAAGTAATAGCTTACAACTTTACTTTTTCCCAGAGCAATCAATCTTTCATGGCAATTTCACTGTTCTTCCATGTTTCTTTCCTTTGAATTAAGTTTAGCTACTTTATCACTGTAACTATATAAATCTCCTATAAGGTAATATTTATATTAGCAGCATCGACTTTGAAAGAAATTGATACCCAGACGGTTATTCCCTTCCAGCAGATCCCAAAAGCATGATTGTATTCTTCATGCAGTTTTATCAAATGTTCAGAATAATCATTGCCATGCAGCTCATTGCTTATCAAGTCTAAACATGCAAACTGTTATAAAGCACAATGTTTGATATTAATTTGGAACAGCTTGAGTTTGGAAAGAAAAGGAGTAAGAGACTCTTTGCATTATATCAAATTACATTGTTCACCCTGTAGCTGCTTATTGAGTATATTAAGTTTTTCAAATATATGTGATGAGTAAATTATGTCACATCTCACAGCATTTAACTGTTCAAGTTGCTTACTACTTAAAAACAAACTAACCAAATCCCAAAGGTCTACAAAGCAACAAAGACAATTCCCTTTCAATAGCCATTGAACCTCTGTATGCATTACGAGGCATTTAAACTCTTCTCCATTTCCATGACAAATATCACGCAAAAGGCAGTCCTGAAAAGCACTTGATTTGATATAGTTGGCAGCTTCTATTACAATATTAAGGGAGTCATGCAGATGTCCACTCAAATATTTAGCTACTAAATATTGGTGGATCATGCAGTGCATAAAAAATACTACAGGCACAGGATTTTTTTTAAATAAGCAAAAAAGCCCTTGTGCCTGCCAATCATAGATGTGGCACCATCTGTAGCACAAGCCACTATATTTCCAAGGGGGATATTATTTTCTTTGAAATAAGTAACAACAAATTTGAAGATCGTTTCCCCTCTAGTATCTATTTTAACACTTCTAACAAAAAGCCTTTCTTTTCTTCTGATCGATCTTCATTGAGAAACCTGACATTTATCAATAACATAGCTTCATTATCCCTTAAGTAGATTTGTCAAGTTGAATGGTAAACCAATTTACTACAAGTTGGGAAACTACTAGTTTCTCAACCTCAATAGCCATTTCCTCAATACATTTTGATAGTCATGAATTAGTGAGTGGGAAAAATTACAATCACTCCTATGTTATGGTGCTTTTCAGTTTTGGCAATTATTTTTTAAATTTCGTAAGAGGCTACCAAACCATTATCCTTCTTTTGTATTTGTTTGGTAAAAACCTGATCTTGCAATTTTTCTTGCTTGAAAATTGTCAGTTTCTTAAAGTACTCAAGTGGCTTGTTATTTTCTTTGTGCTTTGTATATAAATAATTTTGAAGCATAGATGCTTTCATTTGACAGTAATGCCATGCATAAAAGAGACATTGACTTCATCACATTATTTGGTGATGGAATAAATACTGACAGCATTTTTTCTTCAAAGAATCCATTGGTTCTATAATAAAAAAGGAAACAAAATTAGTCAAAATTAATTAATGAATTAACTTATATTTGTTAAATATAAATAACTTGTAATTATAATGTATATAATTACATTTGATTGTAATATTTCCGACAGTATCAATTATAAGAATATGTATACATTATTTTATGTTAGTTACCCTAAATCTTGTGCATTCTTTTTGTTACATTTTCTATTATTTAATACCTTTATGGTAAATATGAATTTGATATAAAAAGCTTATTATTTCATTGAGGTTCTAGGTTTTGTCCCATTGGAATTGGTACCAATTTTTTTTAGTTACTTTTAACTTAATAAATGTGTTAAAAATAATAATTGACTCCTCCCACTTTTGAGTGATCCTGATCTTGTTTCACTGTAATTTAGCTTACATTGGAGTGTAATGAATTAATCTAGCATTAAAATTAACTATGACTAATGGTGCTTAAGGAGACCACTGCCAATACACAAAAAATATTTGCCAAAATTCACCTAATTAATTAATTGCAATTATTTTTATAGCATTAAATAGGGTTTTCAAAGCTTTCTATATATATATATATATATATATATATATATATATATATATATATATATATATATATATTAATTATAAAAATACAACAATTTAATAAAAAGAAATAGTAAATATTACTAATATTCATTCAGTAATATCAGTATTAGTGAGACAAATTTGCATAATAAATCGCTTCCCTGTAATCTATGGCAAGCTGCTATGGAGAGAAAAACAATTTATATATATAGATATATATATATATATATATATATATATATATATATATATATATATATATATATATATATATATATATATAAAACTGCAAATGTGAAAAAACATTCGTTTGTGAGAGTAATTGAACTTCTTTAACTGTGGCAATCATGGGTAAAAAATTGTGAAAATGCGCTCTATAGAGCCAAAGAAGATAAAATGAGCTCTATAACAATATATATCATATGGCTCAATATCTCCAATAGCAATTGAGCTTAAACCAATTTAAACCGAAGGAGACCCGGGAAATGAAAGTTGAAGAACTAAGCGATAAGCGATTTGAGCATTTCATGACTGAATGTCTCTATACCTTGAGAGAAGTGAATCCATTTTGACCATTAAGGGAATGTGACATTAAAGTCGATATTCCTTATATTGGGGGAAGACTTTGTTATTGGTAGTAAATAGCCTATACTGCATGCATCGAAGGTTTATAATTGGATGAAGTCAGTACTTTGATGAAAGCAATTCGTGTCCATCACAAATTAAGAATTCATTTTTGTGTAGATTCCTGTGTGTTTAGTTATATTTAGTTAATAGTTAGTTAAATTTATCAAACATACCGAAAACTTCAAAACTGAAAAAAAATTACAGCAGGCTTGTGAGAGCAAGAAAAAGAAATGAGTCCCTTCATTTGAAGATATGCCAGACTCTACAAAACTAAACACCATGGCAAGGATCTTGTGCTTCTCAATGCGTGCATATCTGTGTTAGAGCATAATGTGGGGTATGCGTTAACTATTATCTCTGACGTGTCCACATTACGCAGTCATGAATGGACCTACCTCAAGGAACTTGAATATTCACGGGAGGCTTCATAAAAGCTTCTGAAGCCTGACAAGAAAATGATAAAGCCCTCAATGAAATACAGTCCAGGGGGCTTCTAGCATCCACACCCACTTTCTCTGTGCCCCCCTCCCCTACGTCTCAACCATCAGCAAGAACCGGAAGGAAACATTTGCAATATTTATGGGGAGTGTTGAATGATTGTTTTACATTTTTTATGATATATATACGAGGAGCGGTAAATAAGTTTTGAGAATTGGTAGGGCAAAACAGAAGAAGGGGGATGGCTGTTTGTGGGGGTGTTAGAACAAGTTATGACAAGTAAGAACTTGCAGCCGCATGCTACTGCCTCGTCTATTTAAGAAGCAGTAGCTGATCGCAGATCATCAGTCACAGATATTTCAACAATGTTGAAGGTTGAGCACATTGCTCGCTGGAATAGGGAGTTCCGCCATGGTCGCAAGTCCCTTGAAGATGACCCCCGTCCAGGACGCCCGTCAGACGTGACCAATGAGGACAATGTGGCCCGTGTGGAGAGGATGATCCTCGAAAATCGAGGGAGAACTTGGAATATCACATGGAAGTGTTATCAAACAATCCACGACAATTTGACATGAGCAAGATCACCCAGACTGGGACATTCCACAAGGTGCCGAAGAGTCCGTGGGACAACGCAGTCGTCACAATAGGGCGCAGGCGAACGCTCCATCAAATAGTGATGCGTCACACGAGTGTGTACGATTCGGAGACGACAGAAAGCGACCTGAAGCAAGCACGACATTGGGGGATAGGTCCATGGGAACAGTCGCGGCGCAATGGCACGCAACTTTAAGTTCCCTTCGACCGTCTCACATCTTCTTTGCCAAGCAGTCCGAAGAGCTGCCCGTATTCCTGCCATGTAGTCGGTGTGAGGAAGAGCGAAACGCTAGTCCAGTCGCAGAGTCCTCGCGGACTCTTTGGTGCCCTCATTCCCTGCAATTCCTACATGTCCAGGAACCCAGCAGAAGATAATCTCGACATCTGCCCGAGAGCACTCAGGGTGCTTTGTGATTCGCTATAGATCCCAATCTGATCTCCGAATCAGGCATGTCACGTAAGATCCCGTACCAAGTGGTGTATTGCCACCAGCTCAGGCGTGAAGACAGACGCAGCGCCTGGTAGAGCCCCGCTGACTTCAAACAGAGGGGATACGGCGTGGAAGCCGACCCCCTATTGGGACTTGGAGCGAATAGTATAAAACTGGCAAGGTTCCAGAGTGACACGAGGTGTGCTCCAAAAAGGTTGAACGCAATACTCCCGGCGCCGTACAAGCTTTGGGAGCATAGGCATGGCGACAAATAGCCAAATGTGGTACACTCCAGGGTGGCGTCCTGGGCAGAACCAGGGGCGCCACCGGCCAGAGAGCAATCTCTATCTCTACAAGGAGTTTCCTGGCCCTAAACCCAAAGGGCTTAGGGTATGACTGGCGTCTCTCGGCGGCATAGGCACCGTCGAGATCAGCTGCGGATGCAGTGAGAGCTGTTGGCGACTGAGGGAGGCGCCGGGCTCGCGCGTACAGGCGAGTGATGCACTGCACGCGGCGCAGAGCGAGTGGCATTTCCACAGCAACGACCAACAGGCTCTCAATGGGGGAAGTGCGGAAGGCACCGGTCGCAAGACGAAGGCCGGTGTGGTGGATCGAATCCACCTTCTGCAATAAACGCTCGGCTGCGGATGCATAAAACTCGCATCTGTAGTCGAGCTTCGAACGAACAAAGGATCGATAAAAAAGTAGGGCAGTAGCCGTATCAGCACCCCAAGCACTGAACGTCACGGAACGGAGAATATCTATAGCGCGGGTACAAGAGACGCTAAGGCTGCGAATATGAGCCTCCCAGGTGAGGCGTCGGTCGAATACAAGACCAAGGAAACAGTGCGATTCCACCACATCCAGGCGCACCCCATTAAGAAACAAATCTGGGTTGGGGTGGAGCCGTGGATGGCAGCAGCAGTGCACCACCATAGTCTTGGCCAAAGAAAACCGAAACCTGTGCGCTTCGGCATAGCGAGAGACGCGGTTCAATGCCTTTTGGAGTCGACGCTCCAGAGTTGGCATCTGGGCCGCGCCAAAGGAGATCGAAAGGTCGTCCACGTAGAGGGTAGCGAGAACATCTTCTGGAAGCACCGATGTGATGCCGTTGATGTTCAGGGCAAAGAGTGTGACACTGAGGACATTTCCCTGCGGGAAAACCTCTTCTTGCTCCTTTGGGCCGGAGAGAGCTCCCCCCACGCGTCCGCGGAATCGACGATCTCGCAAAAATTCACATATAAAGAGTTGGGAGGCGTCCCCTCGCCCCCATTGTGTGGAGAGTCTCCATGATACCGTATCGCCATGCGGTATCATAGGCCTTCTCCAGATCGAAAAAGACCGTGGCGTAGTGCTGTCTACGAAGGAAAGCCTCGCAGATGGCATTTTCCAGTCGGAGCAGAGCATCCGATGTGGAGTGGAACTTGCAGAAGCCGCACTGTGCTGAAGACAGATGGCCTCCGCTGTCCAGGAAAAAGGCTAGTATAACATTTACCAATTTCTCCATCAACTTGCACAATCAAGAGGTTAGAGAGATTGGGCGGAAACCGGTCGGAGTAGAGTGATCTCTCCGCGGCTTGCGAAAGACGAGCACAGTATCGATTCGCCAGGCATCTGGGAGAAGATCTTCCACCCAGATGCTGTTGAACAAATCTAACAGAAAGGCCATGCCTCGCTCACCTAGGTGTCGAAGCAAGGCGTACGGGACATCGTCCGGACCATGGGCGGTGTCCGCGCACGAAGCGAGAGCGGAACGCAACTCGCTTACAGTAAACTTGTCGTTGAAGGGTTCTCCGCCTCTGGAGGTAAAGTCCAGCCGGCGGCCTTCCGCGACATCACGACGTGCATTGAATGCTGGCGGAGCAGCATCACGGCTAGAGAATGCAGAAAAAGCGGTCGCGAAGGATTCCGCCACGGACGCGGGGTCCGAGATTGCGGTCCCATTCTCCTGGAGAACGGGAAGGGGGTCCTGCGAGAACTTGCCCCGAATCCTTTTGACTCGCCTCCACACCTCAGCTAATGGGGTCTTCCCGTTAAGTGAACACACGTATGCCCGCCAAGAAGAGCGGCGGGCGTGCTTCGAAATATAGCGGAATCTAGCCCTAGCCAGACGAAATTCAGCAACAGTGAAATCGTTCGGGCGGCGCTTATAGCGCATGTAGGAATAACGCTTCTGTTTGAGGGCCGTCTCACACTCGGCCGACCACCATGGGAGTGGTCAGCGTGAAAAACGGCCAGACATCCTAGGAATAACAGGAGCTGCCAAGTGTAGGCCATGAATGGTCTTTTGCAGTCTCCTTCTTTTCTTATGTTCTTATGAATAGTAGTCAGGCCCACGGCGATGAGGTTGCCGGAGAAGAACTCAACGACCTCATCTACCGACCTAAACTCGTCGACTGAGATAGAAAATTCAGTCATGTCCTGAAATGCAGGCCACCGCGCCCGCGCCAAGCACCACCGCGGCGGGCTCTCAAGCGGCAGTTGCCCTGAAAATGATATTTGAATGGGAAAGTGATCACTACCATGGAGGTCATCGACCACCCCCCAATCAAAATCAGGCTGTGCATGCGAAGAGCACATATATAGGTCAAGGCAAGAAAATGAAGCGGTTTCGGACAGTGATGCGTAAACTCATCCACGTTTAGGACACCCATTTCAAGCTCTTCGATCAGATCGGCAAGGACTTGTCCCCTGGGGTTTAAGGAGTAGTTTCCACAGAGAGGATGCCTGCCGTTCAGATCTCCAAGCAAGAGATAGGGCCTCAGCAAACGTGCCACGACGCGGTGGAAGTCCCCCGCGTCAAAGTCAGCTGAAGGTGGAATGTACGCAGAAATGATAGTATACCTCCTATGCAGGTGAAGTGCACAGCTGTGGTGGAGCAAATGTGAGTGTGTGAAGGGGCCATTCTCCCACCCTTTTTCCCAATACACTCGCCCTCCTTCTGTAAGAATGTGTGTGTGTGAGTGGGAATGGGTTTTTTATTATATTTTCTATTGTACATATGTATTTGATTTCATGTTGTATGAATAAGGTTATTTAACATCTCATGTTTTTTTTATTAGCTACTAAATGTTAAAGATTTTATGAGACAGCATTCAAGTACCAGAATAAAAAAAAAAGAAGAAAAAAAGAACAAAACAAACAAAAACATTGCCTGCATTTTGCAAGAGCGACTTTAACGAAAATATTTTGGACATATTTAAAGAAGATATAAGAAGTCATCTAATAGTACTTGACTGGATCTTAAAGAAAACTGAGCTCCGAGGTGGCAGGCACCATAAGCCCCGCACACCCAATTTTGTCACAAGAGTGACTGCCGACAAGATTTTCCCCCGGGGAGGCCGGCAAATCGTAAACCGTGGTACCACATAAGAAAACTCCTCTTTTTGTTGTCTCTTGTTTTGGTTGTCCCCTTTTGTATATGCTGACTCTTAGTATTAATATATATTTTTTTGATTGATTGGGTTCCAAGATAGGATTGTTTTAGTATATATATAAATAGGCTCATTGGGTGCATATTTACCCATATTTTTTGTAAATATTGTATTTTTTTTGTTAGTAAATGACTGTACATACAATCCGTTTCATTCTCCTTCGATTTCTCACGTCCGGATTAGTGTAGGAAGTGGGTTGGATCGATTGAGGTTAGTCTAAATTTTTCGGCCCGCTACACAGCCACTGCCTGAGAGGAGGTATCTAAAGAGAAAGGAAGAATGGAGAATATCATGCCGGGTGTAAACCGCGCATCCCCCAGCCCGGCCATCCCGCGTTGGTGGGGTTGCAAGACCCTTAGTACCCGGGAGGGCGGGCAGGCGGCACGCGCTTAGCATGGTCTCCTGCAAAAAGATAGCTAACGGGGAAAGGAACGAAACGAGCTTCAGCAACTCCTCCCAGTTGGCCCGGAGTCCACGGCAATTCCATTGAAGGAATATGCCCTCCAGGCCTAGCTCGGAGGAGATGCGGGGGTCCTCCTCGAACTGAAGACCCTCACGGGAATGGCCGTACGCTTCCCGGGGGCAGAACCCCAGGCGTTGTTTGCCGGACAAAGCGCTGTCGCCTTCGAAGACTTATTGGGGGAGGTTGGGCTTGCCATGCCAGTCTTTTCCTCCCTCTGCCTCGAAACCTTAGGCGGGTAGCCCTCTTTTCGAGGAACCACCGTCTCCGAGTCACTCGCTCCACCACTAGGCATGGGCAAGGAGCCGAAGGTCCTTTGTTGCTGTCCTCTTTTTGGGGGGCAACTTTAGGAACCTCGGAAGATGTCCTAGCGACCAACTTCAGGGGTGTGGCTGGGGGAAGAGGGGGGAGCCCTGGTTTTAGCCGGGGCTTGGTATGAACCCTTTTTGCTGCCAGCTTTACCAGGGTAGCGCCCAGGTTGAGTAGAACCCACAGAAGGGCTCTGAATGGGCTCAGAAACAACCGTGCTCGTTGGCCTGGATGGGCCAGGAGCAGAGGGTGCCTTTCTAATTATTGAGGCATATGACGTCCCAGGCAGAGCCAGGAGCGCCAGGACCAAGTCCTTAGCCTGGCAGAATCCTGGGCCTGACTAGCCAGGATTTCTTTCTCAAGGAGATATGCACCACATTGCTTCGAAGAAGCGGGGTGCGGCTCTCCGCAATTGACACACTTGGCCACACACGATAAATTTGCATGGTGCGGTTCTCCGCAATTGACACACTTGGCCACACACGATTTAGATTTATCGTGTGCAGCATTGGAGCAATTCACACAGACTTCGGGTGACCCCGACTTGGCTCATCTACAAGAATAATTTGTATGGCCCGAAGCGGTGACAGTAATAGCAGCGCCAGGTCAGTGGCATGAATGCCTTGAGGCGGTAGCGGTACCAACCGGCACGCACCGACTCAGGGAGCTTGTCACAGTCGAACGTGATGAAGAGTGTATAGGGGTGGCTCTCGAGGCCCCTCCCTGTTTTCTCATCACAGGTTCGACTTTGACCGCCCCATGGTCGGCCAGCTCTAAGGTGATGTCCTCAATGGAGTAGTCAACGAGTTCCCTCGCATAAACTACTCCTTTCACAAAGTTCATGGTAGAGTGCGGCGTCACACTCACCGGGGTGCCATGAAGTGTCCGAAGAGCACTTATCTTGGTCACCTCGGCGGGATTCGCCAGAAGGCTCCGGTCCAAGAAATGGGTCACCTTCGGCTCTCTACCAATTGCATTAGCTAATGCTCTCCTCTGATGGATCATGTTGGCCTTGGCCAACATGCTGCCATCAGTGGAGGAATAAGGAGGAAGCGTTTGAAGCCAGTGGGCTCAAAAATGCCAGGTAACCTCTGAATCAGGGGCCCCAATGTCATCGAGGCTCTGCCCTGTGCACTTTTCATCTTTGCCATAGTCAGGGGCTCCGCACCCGGGGAGAGCAGAGGGGCCGGTTGTGCCGATCTTGGCTTGGTCACTTGCCAAAGTGGCAGCAGACCCATCCATCCCCGCAGCCCCCGCGGATGGAGAGGAGCCCCGAGTCTTTTTTGTCTTTTTTGGAGAGGGCGGGGAATGAACCCGCTTCTCACCTCCTCCGGCAGAAGCCCCCAGGCCAGATGGACGGGCCTCAGCCAGGTCCTTTTCCGAAATAGAGAAGTTACTGGTAGTCATAGGGCCACCGGTCGGAGGAGATCCCTCCCCTCCTTGTACTACCTCTGAAACCCTAGCCGTTTGCAGAGGACCTTGCATAGGGGCGGATTCGGGTTTGGTGGTGGCGCTAAGCCCGGATTCCCCCCCATGGAAGGCCCTACCGTCTAAGGCTGGGTTGCCTCAAGGACCATGTCTACCTTAGGGGGGGGGCCTCCAGTTGGCCATCCCCACCCCCCAAGACATCGCAGGTCCCGTTGGCATATTGTCATTAGTCATCTGGTGTGAGGAGGCACATGCCTTGACCCCGACAAGGTTAAGTATTCTTGCCAGCAGGTCTTTTGAGGGAAGCAACCTATAGGGCCTGTCTTCCCTCTCCCCCCTAAAGGGGTTTGCCCTACCGAGCCACTTACACGAGGGGCGGTTGGCAATGGGCTGCCTGCTGGCTTTCTTGGCAGTGCCTGAAAGCACCTCCAGAGAAAGGGGTGAGTGGGGAGTCCCCTTCACCCGTAGGCGTAGGAAAGGAGTAAGCCTACTCTCCGATTAAAGAAATATGGAGGGTCCCCTGAGCAAGCACAGGGGGTGACCTCCATTTTTTCGGTGGAGCTGCCCGAGGGCGGCACGTCGATGTACAAGGGGGAATGGGCAGAGATTTGGGGTTTATTTTTTGGTTTGCATACATGGGCATGGTGACCCTCTTTTTTATATGGGACGCAATAGCTCATCACCTCTCACAGTTGCCCGCACTTCATGAGGTGCTTACAGGCCTAGCAGAGCCAGGCACCGCCATTTGGGACCACCCCTCCCGCCTGGTGGCCTGGCAGTCCATCGGCATGGCGGCTCCACCTTAACGCGGCGTAAAACAGTGTGAAGAGGAAAGGAAATGTGGTGAGGAAGGTATGGGTGGGGCTGAAGCAGGTTGTTAAAAAAACAACATTCTGAACCGGAACTCAGTGGTCAGGGAACGTTGTCCCCTCCCCCCTCAGCCCCAATCTGGCATGGTTGGCTTGAGAAGAAGGTCAGCATCTACCCTGTGAAATTAGAGGCTGACCAGAGAAAGTTGTGGGAGAGGTTGTATGAAAAGCGACGAAGTAGGGGAGAAATACAGGCTATCTGAAGGAAGGAAGAGAGGCTAAGCTGGTACCGGACGGATCGCTGGATCCAGTCAGCACGGCGGCCAGGATGGCAAATCGCCGCGCCCCTTACGGGGCATTAAAGCAACATGGAACAAACAAAAAAAAAAGACCTGGACCATCAACTAACAGGATACAGGGAGTTGCAGGAGATGAAGTACGGATAATTTTGATCACTGTCCAGGACCTCTACTCTCTAAATACTCAAGATGTAAGCATTGCACAGGGAGAAGGAAGTATCAGTACAAAAAAAGTCATGTTCCACTCCATATTCTATGCATGGAGCCATATCATTCAACATAATATATGTGTCAGTAGGTTTTCATAATAAGAAATTAAGAATTAAACTATTTTCATTTTCCTATCGCAGTGTTATGCTTTGAATGCAGAGTGGCAACTCTGGTTGCCACCCCTGTATTTGTCATTGTAAATAAAAAAAAATAATTCTAACAGACTATATGCTTTAATTATTACACTAAAATAAAGTTTCCAAAATATAATATCAATAACTTAAAAAATAAATTGTTGGCATTAATGGGTTTAAGTTTAAAACTTAAAAAATACACAAAATATCAATAACACGCACAGTATAAGCCTAGCTGCAATAAAAAAACTTCAAATTAATGATGCAATGCTAAAAATATCAAACTTTCATGGGTATCATATTCAAAATTGAAAGTTGTTGCCAATTGTACAATCTTTTCAGCCTTACCATCTTAAGCATTGAAGATGAAACCAGCCAGGGTGGAGTGATCTGTCCCTGGTTTGCAAAAAGTGAACACATTAGCCATGAATCTGGAAGGATATCCTTTGCCCAGATCCTATTGAACACATCTAACAGAAAAGCCATGCCTCACTCACCTAGGTCTTGAACAATGGCATATGGGACATCATCAAGCATGGTGTCCTGCAAAAAGATAACTGGGAACAGGAACAATTCCTTGGAAGGAATATGCCCTTTAGGCCTAGCTAGGACGAGATGTGGTGACACTCCATAAAGAGAAAACCCTCATGGCAATGGCTATACACTTCCCTGAGGTATAACTCCAGGTGCTGTCACCTTCATAATCATTGGTGGTGGGTGGGTTGGCTTCAGAAAAGGAAGTCCCTCCTTTGGAGGATCCACTTAGTCCAGCTTTGGGGGTGGGGGTGTATGAGCCAAAGCTCATTTGGCTGCTGTCCTCATTTCGGCAGGGGTGGAGGGGGCAGCTTTACGAACCTCTGATGATGGCCTCACAATCACTTTCAAGGGTGTTACCTCCCGAGTCTAACGACTCAGTGGAGGCGCACTGCCGTTATGCCTTGAGGGGCCAGGAACAGAGTGTGCCTTTTTAAAATTTGAGGCATAAGACTTCCCAGGAAGTACTAGAAGGTGCCCATCGGGGAAATGGGTCACCTGTGGCTCTTTAACAATCAAGCTAGCTTATGCTATAAAAGTTTTGCTACCAGCTGCTTCTAGTTTGGGTCTTTATTTTTACCAAGGAATCCATTAACTATATTTAGAAATGCATACCATGCCTCATTTTTGACATAACTCATTGCATTCTCAAGTTGTTCCTACTTAAACATTTTTTTTAGTTGCAGTCCAGTAAATATACCACCCTTAACTTTGGCCTCTGATAGCTTTGGAAAGAGGAGACGAATCTCTTGAAATGTTTCTCTACCATGATCTAATGCTTTTACAAACTGTTTGACCAAACCAAGCTCTATATGAAGTGGAGGTAGCAAACTTTGGCAGACTCTACAAGAGGCTGTCTAATAACATTTAGTTTTCCTGGCTGCAAGACATCTTGAGGGGGCCACTCAACCTTCTGGTAATGTTCATGATCAGCCCTACTGTCCCATAGGCAAAGAAAACATGAATACTTGGTGTACCCACCCTGCAATGTGACTAAGAAGGCAAGCATTTTAAAATCATCACAAACATCCCATTTAAACTTAGTATAGTTTACCTTCTTGAGAAGCTTTTTTTACATTGTCATATTCTTCCTTCATCTGTACTGAGTATGCTATAGGCAGGGATGGATACTGATTCCCATTATGCAGTAAAACAGCTTTGAGGCTTTTTGTGGAACTATCTAGGAAAAGTCACCATTCTTCAGGGTTGTAATCAATTCCAATAGCTGTAAACAAGCCATTAATATCTTTGCAGAAGCAGAGATCCTCACTTATATCAAAGTATACTTCAAATTCCTCATGGCGCTTCCTGTATACTGTTGATCTGCAGTCCTCCCCCAACAGATTCCATTCATTAGGTCTAGATTCCAAAAGCTCAGCTCCTGACTTAGTGATGAGACCCAAATCCCTGATGAGATCATCCAGTTCATGTTGATTTGGAAAGTGTAGGTGGGTATTCATTCTTGGCTCAAATGTTTCATTCATTTCTTCATTGTCACAATCTTCTGACTCTCCTGATGAGATCTCCATCATACCCTCTACCTGGAAAAATATATATATAAAAAGATGCATTTAATAGCTGGAGCATAAATATGGATTGCATATTACAAGAAACCTTAGCTAGATGTTGTGAATATTTCAGGATTGATTCTGTTACAAAGAATATAGCTCACAATTTGATAGTATTTACTTACATTTTCTGGCGGTCGTGCAGCCAATAAGGTATCGTCATGTGGCACAGGTGCAATAGAGGATGAAATGTTGGGATATGCAAGGGATTTTATTCCCTTAACTTTTCTGTACTTTGATATGTCAATCATGGAAAAATAGCAATCATCGGGATGATTTTTTGGCTCTCGCCAAACTCTGGGCACAGCAAATGGCATTGCTTTTCTTGCACCTCTAAGCCATGCATCTAAATTTGATTGACAACTTCCACATATCACATGAGAGGCCCATGGTTTTTCTTGGTCACCCACCCAATAAGCAATCCAGTACTTTGCACCTTTCACAATTTTATGTGATACATGCTTAGGTCCAACATAGAAACCACACACAAAACAGAACGAATTAGGTGAATTTCTGCATCCTCTTGTAGCCATAATCAAGAAAGTCAATATTTATCATAAACCTGAAAAAGAAAATTAAATAAATTAGAGACAAATGCAAGTGTGCTTTACCCGTACCCCATACATTTCTTTATATTAACATATTGTTATATCTTTCAAACGGTCGATGGTAGAGAAAAAGTAAGGACATATTTGGAATCAGTGCAAAATTTAGTATTTAAAGTACTAAAAAAAAAAAATAAGACAGTTTTTTTTTAAATGTTATTCAGTGTAATTGATCCCAGTCCAGCGTTGATGGGCTTTGTCAATCCGACCCACCATTTATGCAAAATTGTCCAGGAACTTTAGCCATAAAGGATGGCGCAGGCGGAAGGTGAGCAGAGTTGACGGCATAGCATACCCTGTATGTGATAGTTGCCCTAGTCAGTGGGCTTTCGGCCATGGCAGCAGGCAGGGGCATCCTGGTATACACTGCCACTCAACTAAGGCTTATAAGAGGACAAGTGTGCTGGGCCGCCAGAACCTCTGCTGTGGATAGAAGAGTAAGTGTGGAAAAGGGTAGGAGGGTATGTAATAAAGACAATTAGAGATAGGTGGGTCCACTAACGAGTAGGGTGGGTGATGATCTATTATTATTATCATACCCTGGTGCTAGGTGATCTCACGATGAGAAGCAGTCCACAAAGGCACAATGGCTAGTGGACCAAAATCTATACAGGTTGAAAAACTCCTCCTGGTGCAAAGTGCACAGAGAAAAGGTTGAGTAGAGATCTGTAATGATAATAAATAATAACATACTAATAATAATTAATACTAATCATAATAAATCATAATACTAATGACAAAATAAAAATCATTAAATAATAAGAATGATAACCAATAATAATATTAAAAATAAAAAGGTAAAGTAGTGCTGTGTGGAGGCAGGGGGGGAAGCACCTCAACACTTTTCCAGCCTTCATCCTAGAGTTCAAGACAACTCGTGGCCTGATTTGCATTCAGGCTGGGAGAATGTGCAACTCCTCTGGATACCAAGTGTAACAGGCTAAACAGGGTACCCCTGTGGTGATCTAAGCTTCATGTAACCTTATATGTATAATTGCCTAATGGGTTACACTACATTACTTTGTTTACTTAACCGGTTCTAAGGTCGCCCGGAGATTATTCAGGTGGATTCATCATGCAAGATCGACTGAACATGTCATTAAGACAAATTGACCTAACCTAAAAGATAAGAGTTTTTTCCCTGAGACAGTCATCATGCACACAAATAGCATCCAAACCCTGTAGTATCATTCCATCGCTTTTGATAGTAGTTTTCTTTTCCTGTGTCCAGTTTGTATCATTTACCTGTAGTTTACTGGGAACACCACTTTAATTAGCACTCTCTTTTATTTTGTTTATCCTAACCATAACAACATGCAGCCTACCTTGACCTTGAACGACTCTTCCTCCGGGACCTTGACCTTGATCTTGACCTGCGCGACCTCGACCTTTTCGACCTAGAGCGTGAGTGGTGCGACCTCGAGCGTGACCTTTAAGGTGACGTTGGATAAGTAAAAAGAGGAGGAATGGCATCAACAAAAGGCAACGGATGATTCCTTTTGATGTTTGGTCAAATGTCGAGACTGCCAGTTATTGTGAGCAAACAACCATAGAGCCTAGCTGGTCCATTGAGGAAGGAAGGCAAACCACCCAAAATAATGCCTACAGAGGCCTCCATCAGCATAACCAAGCAGAATAGAGCATATAGAGGACCCAGCCCAGCATGAAATATTTTTTTTTCCTTAAATAACACCCAACCACTTCTTCTAAATTGATCCACATTTACGCTATCTCAATGCCAGCACTTATTTCCTCTCAGGTAGTCTCGCATCTCTCTCCAATAAAATAACCTTTCACTTCTGATTCTCCCTTCCTTTTCCTCTTCAACACATCTCATCTATGCACTAACCACTTTTTAACCTTACACAGCAAAAGCATGCAATCAGATTGTCACATAGTAATACCACTTCTGCAATAAATATCTGATACATGGTCAAAAGTTTATTTACCATAGTTACACAACAGCAAAGTAATAAAAAATTGAACATCTTATGTATTTTGTACGTTGAATACAAATTAGTATCATATTGCAAAAAGAGTAAAACATTACCATGTATCAGATATTTATTGCACCCACTGTATGTCTAACCATGGCTAGGGTTTCGGAGCTGGAGCTGGAGCCAGAGCTAAGCTGATCATATTCAGTGGAGCCAGAGCCTTAAAAAATTCTTGTGGCTCCAGCTCTTAACCCTCTAATTATTTTTTCACATTTATAATTTTATAATTAATATTTAATACAATAAAATTTCAAAATTAGAAAAATATAATTAATAAACGTAACATCTTTTCCAGCTTAACTTTCTAATCAATATTTGAAACATAATTATACCAATATAATTAAAATTTAAAACCCTTATGGCTGGTAAAACTAACAAATCTGCAGTGTTTAAATATTTCAAAGAAAGTGAGGATAAAAATGTACTTATTTGGCAAGTAACAAAAGAAAATGGAGCCATCTGCAATGTCAAATTAAGTACTAAGACTTCAAATTTAAAATGCCATTTAGAAAGGTAACATATTAATGCATTCAAATCTATCGAGCAAGAAGACATGCATAGAAGAGACAATGATACAAGTAGGCAATCCTCTATTTCTAAATACTTTATCAGCAAAAAAGTGACAATATCAATGACTAAAGAAAAACTTCAAAGATATATCATCCAACTGGTGGTAAATAATGGAGTGGGGCTCCAATTGTTTTCTTCATCAGCATTTCTTGGAATAGGTGGCGAATTAGCAAACAAATTAGGAGTATCACTGCATAGGCATGATATTAGAAATATGGTGGTAAGGGAGGCCAAGAATCAGAAAAAGGCGTTGAAAGAAATAATGCATGGCAAATTTTGTTTTCTGAAAATGGATGCTTGCACTAGACTGAATTAATTTTGCTATAAATGTTCAATTTGTAGAAAACAATAATGAATTAACCATACGTACATTATCAGTGAGGGACATACAGGTGACTTTATAAAAAACGTAGTTGAGAAAGTTCTCAAAGTTTAAAATTAGTAAACAACATATCTTAGCAGTCGGGTCAGATAATGCCTCTAACATGACACATCCAATAGAGAAACTTAATGCAGACCCAACTGAAGCTGACAATAAGCTCTCTGAGGAAACTATTTCTCTGAATGCCAGTATAGAAAATGAAGGTGAATCAGAATCAGATGATCATGAACATTAGGCATAGCAGATGTTTCCACTATAGAGCACATGCGGTGTGCTGTACACACGCGACAACTTGCTATTCATGATGGTTTGAAAGAGAAGCGTATCCACAGACTAATAAGTAAGCTACGTCAAATTGTGGTGATTGCAAGAACACCAAAAATTGATGCTATATTAAAGCACTGAGCAGGAAAAGGTGCAATAATAGATCAAGCCACTAGGTGGGGCAGTACTTACTTAATGATTCAGTGTCCTTTAGAAATAAACAACAGTCTAATTGATATGGCACATCCAGATATAACATTGACTAAATTTCAATGGATACAAGTGAAAGAACTTTAAGAAATACATCATCCATACCTAACTACCAAAAGATTACAAGCAGTGGACTTGACACCTGGTTCATTTTATAAAGAATGGAAAAATTTTATTTTTAAATTCTCTCAAACTAGTGGCATGATTGCAGATTCAATTAATACATCTATGCTATGTAAAGAGAAAAGCCTCTTTGATAACCGTGTTATTAGCTGCCATATATGTTGACCTGATGTACCAGGTTACCCTAAATGAAGAACAGCTCAATAGGGGAAAGGCAGCATTGTGTGATATAGCTGTTTGAATGCAACGAGGATCAATGTCATCAAATATGGAAGACCAATCATTTGCGGTTCTGAACACTAAGTAGATTTTGAGAAACATCTTGATATTGAAGCCAAGCACCGCCGAACTGAGATAAAAAGTAGAAATTCAAAATCAGAAGTATCCCCGCTTTCTAAATTTAAACTCTACTTCTCCTATTCTTTGAATGAAGTAGAGAAAATAGATCGGTCATCTAAGTTGAATGTCATGGAAGCCACACCACATTATCCAGAAATAATTTGAAATGTAGCATATACAGTAACTGCATTGGCTCCAACCGAAGATAGTGTGGAACAATTGTTTTTGGCCCTTCGTATTATTCGTTTGGACCTGCGAGCTTCAATGAAAGAGGATTTGGTAGAAGCAATATTGTTCCTGAAAAATTCATTTTAAGTATAATTTTTTAAAATATTTAATTATTTGTGATCTGGATTTAATTTTCAATTAGCTTTATATTCAGCAAAATTTTTATTTAATTTTTATTTTTTTAGTTAATGCTTTGTATTAAATAATTTAAAAAGCAAGAGTTTTTGTTTAATTTAAATTTTTTCAGTTAATGCTTTGTATTAAATAAGCAAGAGTAATTTTTAACTTTAATTTTTGTAGTTAATGCTTTTAAGTTTATACAGAGTAATAAAAAAGTAAAAGTTTTTATTTCATTTTCATTTTTTCCAGTTAATGCTTTGTATTATTCATTTGGACTTGCGAGCTTCAATGAAAGAGGATTTGGTAAAGGCAATTTTGTTCCTAAGAAATTCATTTGAAATATTATTTTTTAAAATATTTAATTATTTGTGATCTGCATTTAATTTTAAATTAGCTTTATATTTAGTGAAATTTGTATTTAATTTGGAATTTTTTTAGTTAATGCTTCATATTAAATAATTTAAAAAGTAAGAGTTTTTGTTTAATTTTAATTTTTGTAGTTAATGCTTTGAAGTTTGTACCAAGTAATAAAAAAGTAAACGTTTTTGTTTAATTTTAATTTCTTTAGTTAATGCTTTGTATTAAATAATAAAAAAAAACAGTGGGACCTTGAAGGTTTGTAGATGATAATCTCACCACAGCAAACGTTGTGCCCAACTCAAACCTTTAAACTGCATATACTGTACTTAAAGTTTTGAGTTCCATTGCCGCAAAACTGTATTTGGGCTGATGTTTCATAGTGGCATCATACCAAAAAACTTTTATGGCTATGGAGCTGGAGCCAGAGCCCCAATTTTAAAACTATGGCTCCGGAGCCGGAGCCACGGGTTGAATATTGAATATACTGTAGCTCCAGAGCCAGAGCCTAACCTAACCTATTTCAAGCCACCTTCCTAGCCCTGACTACAAAGATGCACTTTCAACCTTGCAAATCTCAATTTCACTCACATAATTCTTTAGCTCACACATTCATACCAACGATGTCACTCCTCAATCAAAAGCACTGCCACACTTCACTCCTATCACCCATATTGTCTGGGATAGAGTAAATAGGTGCAAACTTTTATAGTTGGTTTGGGTTTGGCCTGGAAAGTATGTACATATTTTTAAGATACTCCACCTTGATGAGGTCAAAATGAAATTAAAATAAGTCCACCTTACCTTCTCTCCATGTGTAAAGAAACCCTGATTTCAAACATTGGCAACACTAAATTCAACCTTATTTCAAACACTTAAAACAACACTGCTTTCAAAATTAAAACTAAAAGCAATTGCCAACCATTAGTGAATGATGGCAGATTGTGATTCTTGTGTGTTTAGTTTGCAGAACTTTAATATGACTTTTGCTAATTCCTCAGACAATTTAATTAACTTTTGTATAGCTCATGAGCTCATTTTAAAAGGGAAGAATTGCGACAGATATGGGAATGAGGCACAGATTGATTATAATGTTAAAAAGTGGAGATGTGACAGACCTGTATGCTCCCTGCGAGAAAGAAAAAATGGCAAAAGTGTGATCGATTGCAAACTATTTTCAAAAATAAAGATCTCCCCAAAATTAAATAGTAAGTTTTGTTTATATGTCTTTGCATTCAAATTGTTAATACTACTAGGTGATTAAAAAATAGCAGGGGGCATGGGGGTGGAACCCCCACAATTAAAGGGGGGGTATGGGGAATGAAGTCCCCTATTTTGAAATAATTACCTTAGGGTTCAAATTCAATACACTTGCCAGACATTGTTAAGTGTACCAATGTTCATTGCTTTTATGTAGTGCTCCATCCCCAAAGGGGTGACAAATGTGGGAATGTGGTTAGGTTTTATTAAAAAATGGTACTAATGGTGTTTTTAGGCATTTTAGTCATCATTTTGGTGCGGAAAGCAGTTATTTTTAAGATAGTATCATTGTAAATAGAGCCATACTCAAAGTGTTAGTATCAAATGGAAGATGTTGTTCTTGGCCAACTTGGCTAAGAACAACATCCTCTCTATCTGGACAGGATTTTTGTTAATTTCCTAAGGCAGAATAAATAGAGGTCCAGTTCATGGGGAATCAATAATGTGGAGAGCAAACACACACAAAAAAAATCTAACCCTGAATGGTGAAATGAACTTCTTCCGTTTACTTCTCAAACTCAATCCCCAGCAACCTATATCAAAACTGATTAGGAGCTGCTCAACAAAATGAAGCTCGTTTATGGAATGCTGATCCTCCAGAACCTGTTTTGTCCCCCTCCTCTCTATCATGACCTATTCCACACCAGGCGCAAGGAAAAAGGACTAGTTGGTCAAGCCTGGAAATAAAAACCAGAGTCAAATGGAAGATACAAGTACACTTGACTCACCTTGACCTTGAGTGCGAGAACTTATCCTTGGTGCTGGCCTCGAGGAAGGCAAGAGGGTCCATGTTAGTGTTGAAGATGTTCTGGGACTCCTTAACGCGGCGCATCGCCTCTTCAATCTCTCTCTGGGCAACCTCATTGCTTTTTGTCTGTGGTTTGATAATGGCCACTGTCGAGTGACTCACTCTGCAAACACCCAGCACTATTAAAACACAGGAGTGGGCCTGGCATACAGCAATGTGGGAGTGGAAAGGGCAGGTATTTTCATATGGGAAGGAACAAGATGAAAAAAAGTAGTGAATAAATAGAATAGAACTACATGACTTCCTATACAAACATCCATCAAGTAGTCATCCAGAAACAAACCTGAAAACGAAGACTTTAGCCTTTCCACTAATACAGCACTCAGACTAGAACCCACCCCCCCAAGGCAACAAACAACATTAGTAGATGACTATTCCATTCACTCCCCCCCTCTACAAAAACACACAAAAAAGATCACACAAAAATACAAGCCATTAGAACAAAAATCAAAAGCTCAGAATGCAACCTGATAAAAATATACATCCCCTCCCTCAGAATGCCTATAAACTAGAACCAAACTCTCCTAGAACCCCTCCCACAACTTCCAAACCTCGTCATTTGTGATAACTAATGCACACCACCCATCCTGAGAGTCAGAACCCAAACAGCAGAGCAACTTCAGTCACTCACCATATATCCCTACCAACCAGACAATCACTCTTAACATGCACAAAATAGCATCTCTCAAGACATAACCTTCTCCTCACCTCACTTAAACACCAGAAAGACATGGAACATAATAGCCATCCTCATCTCAAACCACCTACCCATTATTATATCCTAAACCCTGCACCCACAATGAACTTCCTTCAAAAAACATATATACTACAAAAAAGCAGACTGGCAAAATACACCAAAAATGCAAAGAAAACAAACATTGCAATTTCACCTCTCACTATACATACAATGCATTAACAATATCCGTCATGGCCACAAAAAACATACAAGTCCCACTCTCAAAGGAAAGATTCGACTGCATAAAGTAAAAAATATTGTCAAACAAAACATTGTCCCCTCACAACAAGAAACAATTACCCGCCACAACAGCAATATAGTCATTAAATAGCAGACAGAAAATGGGAACTAATGCATCAACAATAGACCACAAAACAAACAACCCAACTCTGGAGAACCATAAAGAAAATTCACACCACATGTCACTAGTTACAAGAAACAACTAAAGTGAAACACCTAGACAACACTGTAATATCAACAGTATTTGAAAATAAACTTCCATCCAACACAGACAAAACTAGAAAAATTCAAGAGCAATAGGACACACATCAACAGACCAAGCACCCCCCTTTACCACACAATACTTGCAACAAACCATCAAATACTCTAAAAGCCACTGGTTCAGACAACATATCATAACATCCATCTCAAGCAACTAGGCCACACAGCAATCTTGGTGATCAGAGAAACTTTTTTTTCTGCTCATGGTTTACAACACAAACCTAACATTCTCAAACCAGAAATACTCACAACAACACAACTCTCACTACCCAATTTCACTTCTATGCACATTATCATAAACACAAAAAAAACTAATCCACCAAAGAATCGGCCCAAATATACATCTGTCACAGACATCAGTTTCAGGAAAGCACAATCAACCATGACCCTCCTCACCAACCTTACACAACACATAATTGATGACTTCAACCAGACCCTTACCCTTACCCCCCTCACATAGAATGCTTGCCACAATAGAAAAACAAAGCCTTAGGCATTACCACAACATCCTAGCACAACCCAATCCTGAACACTAACCTCTGCAACAATGACAATCTTTGGTAGGCAGGCCAAAGTCACCCACCTAACACATAACTCATACACCTGATCACTTTACAATGGCATACGCCAAGGAGCAATTCTCTCACCCCTAATATTCAACATGGTGTGTAGTGTGAGCTGGTGTGAGATTTGGACAGTAGGTGTTTGATGTTGTCTGGGCTTTGGTTGCATCTGGTTCATGTTGGTATCAGTGTAAGGTTTATTCTGTTTGTATTGTTGTAGTATAGTGAAGTGGCCTGACCTGAGTTAAGATATGATTACACAGTGTATTCTGTGTAAGGATGTCTCATTGGTTTATAAAAGGAGGGGGGGGGGGCAGTCATTTAGGATGTTATTTGGTGGTAGTAGAGCACTGGCTCACACAACTGCATGACCATCTCAACCAATAAATCAACAGTAACACTTTTTACACCCAACTACTACAAATCAAACAAACACCCCAAAATCAGACAAAATGGTAAAACTGGCCAGTAAACAAAACCAACACACTAGATACCAACATGACATTCAAAACCCACAACAAATATTACAAACAAGGTCACAAAGAAAGCCAACGCCCTTGAAGACTATCAAACATTGCATTTGGACAACAGAAACAGCTTCTCACCAATCTACACAAACAAATTCATCCACATCATTCTCAACTATGCAGAACCAGCATGGCACCCAATCACAGTCAAATCTCACATGAAAAAACTCCAAAGCACACATAAAAATTACATGTGGGCACAGCACACCTACATGATGAAATAAAAATACACAGACATATTGGAACCCAAAATCAGCAGAGTATTGACTTGTCCTCACCCCAACCACCATCTGACAGCAGAGCCCCCATGTCACAGACAAGAAGCCCCAGCACACTACTTCCAACACCTCTACAATAACCTCGCTCACCTCCCCCACCACCACCAAACCTAAACTTAATCAAACACATCCACACTAGCTTCACCCAAAGACACGATCACTATCACCCAACAACATCCTAATCGAGCCCCTCCCCGTAATAAACCAATCAGAGAAATCACTACACAGAACACAGAGTAATCCTATTTCAACTCTTATCAGGCCACTCCACTATACTCCAAAGATACAAACATTAGAACACTTACTCATAGACTGCCTGAACCTCACACAAACATGCACTACACACAATATATCCTCACTTAGGCACCAGTAGACTCACCCAGGGAGCATGGTTGCCTTTCTAGGTGGCATCAACCTCAGAGAAGAGAGGTAACTAAAAGAAAAAACATTACCCACCATTATACACCTACTATTGACTAACACAACATTTCCAACTCAACAGATTTCAATGATTGTGAGGAACAATACCTTGTGTCAGGGGGTTCATACCCTGATCTATGAAAGTCTAAGCACACCTGTTATAATTCTCCTACTTGACAGGCCCACCACCCAGTGGGGCTAAAACCACATCATGGGTGACTAAATGCTACTGTAGCTTATGCACAAAAAGGCAGAGGCACTAAGGTTGGCAACATATTCATTTAATAATCCTATGAAAAGTATAAATGGCAAAACGATGAGGTGAAAGTTATAAACCAGCAATAAAAATGTCAAAGAATGGCAAAAATAAAACCTTGCATCACTCTTGAGGTAGAGAAAGAAAATTCAAAATCGTGTCATTTAGAGGAAAAGAGGAGTCCAAGAGAACAATGGTTGCATATGACAGTAAATCTTTCAACTTCCTCCCTAGTAAATGGGGAAAGAGCACATGAAAACCTGCAAGTATTTTTAAACAAGTGATAAACAGACCAAAGTGATTAAATGCAGTCCCCTTCAAACATAAAAAGAATAAAATGAAATGCAAAAGAAGATTAGTAAAAAGTAATAACAATGAATTAATGATAATGGTTACTAGAGCAAACCAGTACAAGTTAATCTCATGCATGGGGCTGATGCTAACTATACCATTATCTTAAGTAACTCAAGCACTTAGAATCCCACTGTGAGAATCCAAATGGGGTATTGAAATCTTACTTGATTGGGTGACCATAAAATTCTGTGTGATGTAACTTTAATGCATCAATAATTAAGACTTGTTCAGCATATTCAACCAGACAATTCTTGAATCCTTCAAGTACTATCCCCATGCGTAAATACTTCACCTGTCCTGCCCTTTCAGCAAGGGACAATACATCTTCAGAGGATGCCTGTACAAAGAAATATAAAAACACTTTACATTCACAAATCAAATATTATTCTCAAAATGAGTTAGACTTCATCCAAAGTCAGTGAAAATATGTTAAATGCAGGCTACTTACTGAATACCCTCTTTTTTTTTAGCAGTTAACATCATTTTTTACAAGTATTTAGATTTAAATAGGAGAATGAAGGATATAGGCAAATAAGTGGATACATATGAACACAGATTTAATCACATGCTCTGTTGGGAGGTATTTAGTATAAAAAAAAATGAAAATGATGGAGTTAGGGAACTGAAAATGTAATAAATTATTTGTTAGGGATTTTATCACCAGTCAAAATTCATTTTGTGCACTTTTATTTCTCACTAGGAACTTGCAGCTGAATATAGGATCTGAACCACAGGTAAAATCTATCTAGAGCATGTGGCTGCTGGTGTAAAGGCAACCTCAAATCGTGGCTCCATTTGGCAAGTTAGCACACCTTGTGTGGCAACTTTGCTTTAAATTGCAAGCAGTGATTCAACTTGGCTTGGCAGGAGCCAGATAGAAATAGATGTTGAAGATAAATAACTAAAGTAGCCAAAAGTCTACAAATGACTGAAAAGTGTGCAACTCCTAGCCTGACTTAATTGCACAAGCCACCTTGCAGGGCCTTGGCGAGGTAACACTGAAGACAAGAATTACCAGGTTTTGCAAATGTCTTGTTACAGGGTTTTTTTCTTTCAAAGGGTTTATGTGTCTGAAAGAAAAGGTTCCGTCAAGTGAACTGAGTTCTACTTTTCCAACATGTGTCATTAAAACGTTTTTTACATTGTGTACAGGTGTGTTGAGATAGAAGTGAAAAGAATTGAGATCTCTGCTCTCCTATACATGGGCCACAACAAGTCTGACATCACCAAGCAGCTCAAGAAGCGGGAAGACCTCAAAGATTGACCTTGTTCAGGCAGAGCTTACATTATCAAACATTTGTTTGGCTGTGAGAGAGGCCTTCAAAAGTGCTCTGAAGCTCATAATGGAAGCACTTGCAAAGAATATTTCGGTGGCAATGGTGGTAAGAGCTTGAGGGGCATGGAAAGGCCTTTGCTCACTGACCAAATGAGAGAATAACAAATGCGAGCACTGTCGCCAGCTTCAACGATGAAGAGCCACAGCAAATGAATTCTCATTTTTATCTGTCCAAGGTCCACTACATAGCCATGACCAAACACCTGGTCTGTGATAATGCTCTGTATTGTGGCTTTGAATGATGAGAAGATGTCGCCAGTGTGGTTTGCAGCCAGTTATAGGTTTGTTTGTTTTTTTTTAATTTTATAGAGCCTGGCTGGCAACTACTCACTTGGGCATAAGTCACCGAAAAACACGACAGCCTAGAACGGGCTACTTTAAAATAAATATATGAAAACTTACCAATCGATATAAATTGGAAAAACTTAACAATCAGGAAGCAATCTCTGGCAGCAGGGGGCCCCCTCACCCCGGTGCAGGAGAGTGCAACCTACAAAACAACAATAACAAACGAAAAACAAAAAGAACCTTAAATAAAGGGGAGAAGCCCGGCCTCCCCCCAAAAGTCAACAAGTCCACAAGTCAATGTGCACGAATCTGTCCCGAGTACAAGGGACAGGCGGTAGCGACCCCGCCCATCCCGGTACCGGGACAGGTATCATGCGCGAAGATCACCCAGACTGGGACATTCGACAAGAATGTGCCAAACAGTCTGGGGGACGACGCAGGCGAGCACTCCATCAAATAGCGATGCGTCACACGAGTGTGTCCGATTCGGAGACGACAGAAAGCAACCTGAAGCCGCCGCAGCATTGGGGGATAGGTCCATGGGAACAGTCGCGGCGCAATGGCATGCAACTTTAAGTTCCCTTCGACCGTCTCCCATCTTCTTTGCCAAGCAGTCCGAAAAGCTGCCCGTATTCCTGCCATGTAGTCGGTGTGAGGAAGAGGGAAATGCTGGTCCGGTCGCAGAGTCCTCGCGGACTCTTTGGCGCCCTCATTCCTACATGTCCAGGAACCCAGCAGAAGATAATCTCGACATCTGCCCAGCTCACCAAAACTGTGGCGTCACGGATATCGTGAACCAGGGGATGCGGAGATTCCAATGCCCCGAGAGCACTCAGGGTGCTTGTGAGTCGCTATAGATCACCATCCGGTCTCCGAACCGGGCACGTCGCGTAATCTCCCGTACCGAGTGGTGTATTGCCACCAGCTCAGCCGTGAAGACAGACGCAGCGCCTGGTAGAGCCCTGCTGACTTCAAACAGAGGGGATACGGTGTGGAAGCCGACTCCCTCTTGGGACTTGGAGCCATCCGTATACACTGGCACGGTTCCAGCGTGACACGATGTGTGCTCCAAAAAGGTTTTGAATGCAATACTCCCGGCGCAGTACAAGCTTTGGGAGCAGAGGCGTGGCGACAAATAGCCAAATGTGGTACCCTCCAGGGTGGCGTCCTGGGCAGAACCAGGGGCGCCACCGGCCCGAGAGCTATATCTACTTCTCGAGTTTCCTGGCCCTAAACCCAAAGGGCTTAGGGTATGACTGGCGTCTCACAGCGGCATAGGCACCATCGAGATCAGCTGCGGATGCAGTAAGAGCTGTTGGTGACTGAGGGAGACGCCGGGCTCGCGTGTACAGGCAAGCGATGCACTGCATGCGGCGCAGAGCGAGTGGCATCTCCCCAGCATCGACCAACAGGCTCTCAATGGGGAAAGTGCGGAAGGCACTGGTCACAAGGCGAAGGCCGGTGTGGTGGATCGAATCCACCTTCCGCAATAAACGCTCGGCTGCGGATGCACCACCTTAGTCTTGGCCAAAGAAAACCGAAACCTGTGGGCTTCGGCATAGCGAGAGACGCGGTTCAATGCCTGTTGGAGTCGATGCTCCAGAGTTGGCATCTGGGCCGCGCCAAAAGAGATCGATAGGGTGTCCAAGTAGAGCGTAGCGAGAACATCTTCCGGCAGCACCGAGGTGATGCCATTGATGCTCAGGGCAAAGAGTGTGACACTGAGGACACTTCCCTGCGGGACACCCTCTTCCTGCTCCTTTGGGCCGGAGAGGGCTCCCCCCACCTGTACAAGGAATCGACGATCTCGCAAAAATTCAGATAAAACATTGGGAGGCGTCCCCTCGCCCTCATCGTGTGGAGAGTCTCCATGATACCGTATCGCCATGCGGTATCATAGGCCTTCTCCAGATCGAAAAACACCATGGCGTAGTGCTGTCTACGAAGGAAAGCCTCGCAGACGGCATTTTCCAGTCGGAGCAGAGCATCCAACGTGGAGTGGAACTTGCGGAAGCCGCACTGTGCGGAAGACAGATGGCTTCCGCTGTCCAGGAAAAAGGCCAATCTAACATTTACCAATTTCTCCATCAACTTGCACATGCAAGAGGTTAGAGAGATTGGGCGGAAACCGGTCGGAGTAGAGTGATCTCTCCCCGGTTTGCGAAAGGCGAGCACAGTAGCGATTCGCCAGGAGTCTGGGAGAAGACTTTCCACCCAGATCCTGTTGAACAAATCTAACAGAAAGGCCATGCCTTGCTCACCCAGGTCTCGAAGCATGGCGTACGGGACATCGTCCAGACCATGGGCGGTCTCCGTGCACGAAGCGAGAGCGGAACGCAACTCACTCAGAGTAAACCTGTCGTTGAAGGGTTCTCCGCCTCTGGAGGTAAAGTCCAGCCGGCGGCCTTCCGCAACATCACAACGTGCATTGAATGCTGGCGGAGCAGCATCCCGGCTAGAGAATGTGGAAAAGGCGGTCGCTAAGGATTCCGCCACAGACGCGGGGTCCGAGATTGCGGTCCCATTCTCCTGGAGAACGGAAGGGGGGTCCTGTGAGAACTTGCCCCGAATCCTTTTGACTCGCTTCCACACCTCAGCTAATGGGGTCTTCCCGTTAAGTGAACACACGTATGCCCGCCAAGAAGAGCGGCGGGCGTGCTTCGAAATATAGCGGAACCTAGCCCTAGCCCAAAGAAATTCAGCGACAGTGAAATCGTTCGGGCGGCGCTTATAGCGCATGTAGGCATAACGCTTCTGTTTGACAGTCAGTTATAGGCTAACTGCAGCTGATTACAGGGATATCTTGGCCACATAAATCCTGTCCTGGCTGAGAAAGACTAAGCAGAACTCATGTTCAAAGGACTTTTGGAAGAATGAGAAAGGACTGTCTGCAATGTGTGCATTGCTTTCATGTCTCATCTAGGGCATGTGCTCACTGCTGAGGGCGGCTATATTAATATTACAATATAAAAATATCTATATATATTAAAACAATAAAAACATGTCTAACTGCATCAGACCTATCATTGTTTCCTTTGTTGAGTGTGTTGTAATGAGTGTAACAGGACTTTTGCAATACCCAGTATGTACTTAGATATCAGAACCAATAAAGATGGGCATGTCTGCTTTTGGACATGCCCTGCACAGGAAATATTTAGCCTTTAAAAAGTGTGGCAGGAAGAATATTCTTACCATCTTTTGGTGCCTATCCTAAAAGGTAACTAAGCCAGAATAAGGGCTACATCCTGGGAAGCTATGCACCAAGAAATTTAGTTTCTCCAAGTACCATAGACATAGGTGGAAATGGGCTGGGGTGTGGCAGACCCCTTTTAGTCACTAGTGGCACTGATGACATCCAAATTATTCTCAACTCCATCATCATCATAATCCCAAGAGCCAACCAATGAGAGTTGAACTTGTCTCCATTGTTTGCCTTTGTCAACTGTGATATGCAAGTCAATAAATTGAATTGATCAAACAATTATGGGCTTAAGCTCCTCAGTTTTAGGGGGATGTAATGTTTCTAGACTTATAGGCGATGCAAAAATATCAACTTTACACTCACTATGCACAGAAAAAAAGTGAGGTTGGTGCACATTAAAACTACAACTAAATGAACTGTATAGGGGTCATGATATATACCTGCCCATTTCTGAAGCATCGACAGTTGTGAGAGAAAAGGGTTGATGGAGCCAGTTTTCCAGACTGGCAACCCAATCTAGGCTTAGTTACCAGGATATGTACGACATAGGAAAAGAAAAAAAATTAATAAAATAATACCATTAGTCTTGAAATTAAAAGGAACTTACCTTGCTATCAATATTATCAAACACAACAGTCCTACGAATTTCATTTACTTTATGGGATTCTGTTGTAGCAGGGAGATTTGGATACTCTGGCAAACCATTGTCTGTTAAATAAGGATCAATAGTGCGCAAAATAATTCCATCAATCTAGAAACAAAAATAAATTTTATAAAATGTGTCTAATATTGCATTTGCAGTTGCCTGCAAATGATAAACATTAAGATGTATCAATGACATCAAGGATAATGATTCCTACATATATCTATTTCCAAAAAGTTTATATATTGGTAAGTGATTAGATGAAGTAGTGAAAAATGGAGGCTCTTTTTAAGGATAGCTTTTTATAATTTCAAATTATCTTGAAAAAGTTTTGGGGGGCAGATTTCAGAGTTTCAACTATACTACGTTAGATATATGTAGTAGGGTAGCCAAATTTAATAATGCAGAACCTATTTTTGATTTTTTTTATTCTAATCACCATTACCCCCCCCATATGAAAAAAAAACATTCAAATGTAATTGCATCAGGATCTTTAAGAAGCCATTCATCTCTTTTTGTTAATGATAATTATGGCAATAATTTGTGTCTTTCTTAACGCTCTACCAAGAAGGAAACCTTTGAATTATGTGGTTTTCTGCCAGATAGATGGTTGAAATTATAATTCTAAAGAGTTACACTCTCCAGGCTCAGATCAGGCCACCACCCAAACCTACAATACTACACACACCATAAACCCAGCAACCAACACTAACCACCCCTCAGAAAACACCTTTCATCAGCTGGTCAAATCCTCAAAGCAAACAAACAGACACAGCCACAAAATCTTCAGTCAGAGACTTTGAGCTCATCCATGGGTGTCGGTGACAGCTTTCTTGGCTGATGCAGGCTAGCTGCAGTAGCCTGCCACAGGGGGTAGGGGGAACTAAGCATAAACCTTCAAAAATAAAATTCTCAATACAAAACCCCAAAACCAATGAACTTACATCATTTTACATCTCCAACTTACATACTTAAATGTGTTAATCTTTTTTTCATATTCATCTTTCTTAAGTTTATATATAAAAATTTGATTAAAATTTTGTAGTGATTATATTAATGAAACTTACTAAAAATACAAATCAATGAGGGCATCTCTCCTAGGTGAGGGGGAAGTGAAAATATGTGGGTAAGTCCATAGCCAAGGAAGTCTAAAGGAGACTACTTGCAGTGCTTCCTAAATACTATGTAGTTATTTGGAACCTGACCAACCGTCACAATTCAAGTGCACCCCCATCCAAACCGCATGAGCACTGGGGCTAGGAGGGCACTAATTCCCCCAGATGTCAGCTGCAGCATAAAATATTAATGAAAATACAGGGCGGCAAAAAAAAAATGGGCCACAACTTTCAATAGACTGCATTTCTTATTTATTAATACAATTATGAAATGAAACCTATCGAAAGTTGGGGCCTTTTTTGGGGTGGGCGGGGATCCCTGTATTAGAAATCCCTTATCTAAAGGTACACCCACAGTAACATTCATCCATAATGAAGGTTGAACCGTACATGATTGGTTACATGAGGTGGCCATTTTGCATCTGCTCCAAGTCCAGGCAGGGCTGAATTTGAGTTCAATACATCCATAGCAACCTTCTCATCTGGCATCTCGCTGCTCACATATGGAATGACAATAAGAGCTCGATCTATAAACACAGTATTTGTCAAATGTTGAGACACCCCAGCAGTATCTCGATCTTGAAACTTGATGAAGCAGATTCTGGACAAAATTGGGATAGCAACATCACGGCTAAAAAAAAGGAGAAATGGATCAGTATGGAGGGGCAAAACCATGAGATACAAGGCAAAAAACTTAGTATAGATAGAACGTTCAAAAGTAATAGGTTAGGTTAAGATGAAAAAGTTTAAGCCTAGACACACCCATCATTATCCAAATGCTTCTTGACAAAGTAACCATCAATCACTGATAATTATTTCTACTGTGAGACTAAATATCACAAAAAATCTTCACCCATTTTTAATTTGCAGGGCACATATAAAGTCAAAGAACAGTCTAGTTATCTCTATGCTTGTCTTATGATGGAGATAAATTCTAATGACCATCTTGCCAGTTTCCATTCATTGGTAAAATCTGTCAAATGACTTTAGTGAATTATTTAACTACCACAAATAAGTAGAATGCTTTTGTTAATCTAAAATGATCCAAGTAGGCCTAAATAGCAGTACTCAGTGACAAGAACATTTATGAGCCACTTATATGAGCAAACTTCCTGACCAGCCACCAATAAATACTAACTTTCATAGGGGCAATTGCTTGCATACTTTGACTAGTCTTGAACAAAAAGATAATAGGACTTTTCATGCAACAATCTTTTTACAAGGAAAAAAAAGAGAAATTGGTATAACTAGTGAGGGATCTTTTCACACAATAGAGCCAAAATTAATGGGAGGGATGAATAAAAAAGATCTTGGCATTTCCTCACCCCCTCCTCCATGTCCTCTGAGGAACTAACCTTACTCCTCTAGACAGTCTCTATTGTCACTTCATTCCCATTCTTCTCCTCCCTCATCTGGTATGCTACCATCTGATTTCAAACATGCTGCCATCCACCCAAAACTAAAGAAACAGCAAGTTACCACCCAAACTCTCAACAGACATTCATCAAAGTTAGTCAGCCTCCCATTCTAGTACTCCTTAATTTCTAGGCAGTCTTTGATATTGTGGATCACACCTTTCCTCTTCATGACTTTGTGGAGGTTTCTGGAACTGCCCTTGACCTATCATCTCCACTCAGCTTTCCAGATCACAGGCCTACTTTTTTTTTTACCTAGCTGCTGCTTCCACTTAGCATTCCTATGCATCACCTCAGTCTACCATTTCATCCCATTGATATGCAGTTCTACCTCTTTCTTCACAGATTCATTTGTACAAAATAATTGTTGAATGACTGTCATAACTTTCTGAAAATGTTGCTTGCTACAAAACTAGAGCTCCTTTTCTTACCCAGGGTACATCACATGCCCCTTTTCCAATACTATCAAAAGCATCAGCATTATTACCTTTGATAGTCAACCATTTCTCCAAAGTCATTTGCACAAGTTTTGAGATTGGCATTCATCTTAATGCATGCCTCCATTCTTAGACTCCTCCAACTGTTCCAATACTTTGCAGCCAATATTCTTCTCAGCTGAGGACATCTCTTTCATGCAACCCCCACCCCAACTTGCTCTCTACCCATCCGATTGCACATTTTATATTATCTTACTCACTAAACTTATCCCAGCCTCTGAGAGCTGTACATTTGCAATTTTGACACTAAGGATGTGGAATATATGCTTACTGCTAAATACTTCTTCATACTTCAGAGATCTTTTCTCCCAAGCCTTATTATTTTTTTTCTTTTAAGGGCCATCCTGGCAACTGCTTGGATGGGCATAAGTAGCCATAAAAACTTAGCCTATAATTACGTTATTAAAATGAAGACAAAACAAAAATCCATAAAACCAGAGCTACCCCATCCATCCCAGAACGGGGACAGGCAGTGTTGTTGAAAGATTCTTCAGACTGAGACATTCAACAAGAATGTGCCAAACAGTAGTCACACTAAGGGAGAGCTTGACCAGCATTTAACTTTTCCCCAAACTGACATGGCAGGAATCAGATCAGCTCTCAGTGCTGTCAGACAAAAAAGATGGGAGCTGGGTAATGAGGACCTAAAGTTGCATGCCATCTCACTGCAACTGTTCCCAACCTGACTCCCCCAACCTGAAGCTGTCAAGGTGATAGTGTTGATGCTCAAGTCAATGAGTGTGACAATGAGGACACTTCCCTGCCAGAAGCCCTCTTCCTGCCCTATTGGGCCAGAGATTGTTCCCTCAACCCTTATGAGGATTCAGCAATCATGCAAAAACTCATTTGAAGATTGAGAGGAATCCCCCTCACCCCATGGGGTCTTCCATAATACTGTATGGCCATGGGTTATAACCTTGCCCCCATGGTGTGGAGGGTCTCCACGATACCATATTGCCATGCAATATTACTTTGCCGCATGATGTGAAGGCTCTCCACGATACCACATTTCTATGCAGTATCATAGGCATTCTCCAGATTGAAAAAAGTGGCATGGTGCTTTCTATGATAGCATTTTCTAGGCAAGGAAAACATACAATATGGAGTAGGTACAAGTTGTGGAAGCCACACAGTGCAGGTAGAAGGCTAATCTTAATATTTACAAATTTCTCCATTAACTTGCACATGCAGGAAGTAGAGAAACTGGCCGGGGTAATCTCTGCCCAGTTTGCGAAATACAAGCATAGTAGCCATTGACCATGAGTCTGGGAGGATACCCTCAGTCCAGAATCTATTGAAAAAGTCTTACAGAAATACCATGCCTAGCTCAATTAGGTGTTTAATCATGGCATATGGAATATCATCCAGACAAGGGGCAGTATCTATGCATAAGTCAAGAGTGAAAGACGACAAACTTAATAGAAACAAGTCATCGAAGGGTTCTCTACCTATGGAGGTAAGGTATCCCAGGAGAGGGAAGAGAACAGCATCTAGGCTAGAGAAAGTGAAGAAATGGGTTGCAAAGGACTCGCTTCCACACTGCATGAAGTGTCTTCCCATTAAGATGAAACTTAGGCCTGGAAAGGAAGAGTGGCTGCCATGAGTTGAAACATACCTGACCCTAGGCCTAGCTCGATAAAATTGTTTAGGCAGCACTTGTTCACATGTTGCTTCTCTCTAAGGGCCATCTCACTCTAAGCCAACCACAAAGGAAACAGGCAGAGTACAAATGGCCATACATTTTAGGAATAGTCACAGGTTGATGGACTAGGACAGCCTCTCTAAAAGATTACACCTGCAGCCTGAATGAATGGCCAGGACCTTTTCTCAATGAAATATGTGTCACATTGGTTGAAGGAAGTCAGGTTTTTTTATTATTAAATTCACCCATCTGGGACATACCTTGAAGGGTATAAGCAACTGTAATTAAAATTCTAGCCTAGTACTAGGCTATCCATAAATTTTTAAATATTTGGTGGGAAAAAAACAAAAAACAAGAAGGAAGCACATTCTGACATCAGGGAAAGGCCTGCCTTCCCCTGACACAGGAACATGCAACTTATAACAGTCAAATAAAATGAAGGAGGCGAGTCTCCTTGAAAAAGTCATTTAGTAAGATGAGTCAGTGTACACAAAAGTCCTGAATACAATGGACAAGCAGTAGTGACCCACTCATCATGATGCTGGGATACTCAACTTAATTGCCTATCTGGTCACTGCCTTTGAGGGACATGCAATTCAAATTTTAGCCCAGTACTAGGCTATTCTAAATTTTCAACAATAAGCACATTCCAGCATTGGGGGAGCCGGATAGCTAACAATTCTGTGTAAATGAATCTATCTCAAGTACTAGACAAGTGGTAGCAACCAGACTCACCCTGATACTGGGACAAGTAACATGTGCAATCACCCAGACAGGAACATTCAACAAAGAATATGCCTAACAGTCTGGGGGAACAATGCAGTCCTTACAATAAAGTGTAGGCAAGCACTTCATCAAATGGCAGTGCATCCGCGTGTGGGCCCAATTCGAAGACAACAAAAGGTGACGAAGCCATCATGCATTGGAACTTAAAAGTTCCTATCTTCTTTGCTGAGCAGCCCAGAGGGGGGCTGCCCTGATTCCTGCCATGTAGTCAGTGAGTGGGAGGATTCTTCGGTGCCCCATCAACATGCTCATTCAAAGCAATTCTTACATGTCCAGGAACCCAGCAGAAGATAATCTTGACCTCCACTCGGCTCGCTGCAACTGTGGCATTATGGATAGCATGAGCCAGGGGTCTGTGGATATTCCAATGCCCAGAAAGCACTTGGGGGACTTTATGAGTCGCTAAAGATCACAATCCAGTCTCTAAACCAGGCATGACACATTATCTCCTGTACCAGGCAGTGTATTGCAACTAGCTCAGTCCTGAAAACAGAGGCAGCTTCTTGTTAAGCCCTGCTGACTTCAGAGGGGATACAGAGTGGAAACTGACCCCCTCCTGGTACTTGGGGCCATCCTTATACCCTGGCATGGATCCAGCGAGAGACAAAGTGTGCTCCAAAAAAGGCTGAATGCAATACTCCGGCACTGTAGAAGCTGTGGGAGCAGAGGCTTGGAGACAAATAGTCTAAGATGGTACCCTCCTGGGTGGGGTCCTGGGCAGAACCAGAGGCACCACCAGATCTAGAACTACACTGAGATTTTAAAGGAGTTTTCTTGCCCTTAAGCCATTATGACTGGCATTTCTCAGCCGCATAAACACAATCAAGATTGGAGGTAGATGCAGCAAGAACCCTTGGTAACTGAGGGAGGCACCGGGATCACTCATACAAGTGCATAATGCACTGCTCAGCATCTTTTCAGAAGACAAGTAGGCTCTCAATGGGGATGTGTGGAAGGCATGGGTCGCTTTTGTGGTGGAGAGTCCAACTTCCAAAATACACACACAGTTGCAGATGCATAAAACGTGCATCTGTAGTCAAGCTGGTGTGGATAAAGATACCCTAAGGCTACGAATATCAGCATCCCAAATGTGACATCAGTCGAAAACAAGACCAAGGAAACTGCAAATCCACCACTTCCAGGCGAACTCTGTTAGGAACAAATCTTGGTCAGGGTGGAGCCATGGATAGTGGCAGAAGTGCAACTACCTTAGTCTTGGCCAAGGAAAACCAAAACCTGCGCACTTCAGTGTAGCAAGAGATATTGGCATCTGAACCACACAAAAAAAAAGATTGAAAGCTCATCCATGTAGTGTAGCAAGAATATCTTCCAGCACATCGAGGTGATACTGTTGATGCTCAGGGGCAAAGAGTGCGACACCGAAGACCCTTCCCTGTGGGACACCATCTTCCTGCTCTATTGGCCAGAGAGGGCTTTTCCCACCCATACGCAGAATTGACAATCTCACAAAAATTGGGAGGTATCCCCTCACCCCAAAATTTAAAAAACACTGGTGTAGTGCTATGAAGGAAGGCCTCGCTGATGGCATTTTCCAGCTGGAGCAGAGCATCTGACATGAAGTGGAACTTGCAGAAGGGAGGTGCCCTCCTCTGTCCAGCAAAAGGGTTAAAGTTACATTTACCAATTTCTCGATTAACTTGCATGAACTGAATGTGGTAAAGTGATTTCTCCCTTGCTTGAGAAAAGCCAGGGACAGTAGCTAATTGCCAAAAGTCTGGGAGGTTAACCTCTGTTGAATAAATTTAGCAAAAATGCCAAGCTATATTCACATAGGTGTGAAAGCATGGCATATGGGATATTGTCCAGACCAGGGAAGGTGTCTGAGCATGAAGAGCAGAATGCCACTTAGTGTAAACCTGCCATTGAAGGGAATGCCGGATAATTTGGAGAAAGCAGCATGAATGAGTGCCACAGACACAGGGTCAAAGATTGAGGTCCCACTGTCTTGAAAAATGGTAGGTGGTTTCTGTGAGAACATTCCCTAAATCACTTTGACTAACTTGATCACCTCTGAAAAGGGGACTTCTTGTTAAGTGAAGATGCATACCCACCAAGAAAAGTGGCAGGCCTGCTTTGAAACATATTGAAACCTAGCACTAGCTTGACAAAATTCAGTGTAAAATCATTTGGGCAGTACTTATAGTGCATGTTGCTTCTGTCTGAGGGCTATCACACTCAGCCAACCACTAAGGAAACAGACAGCATGCAAGATGAACAGATATTCTAGGAATCGTAGTTAGGCCCATGGTGATGAGGTTGCCAGAGAACTCAATGGCCTCATCCACCAACCTTCAATTGTTAAAAAGAATGTTTAATTTGTTTGTTTCAAGAACAAATTAAAATTCCCATAGACAAAATCAAACATTTATGACTATTCTACCTGGTATTGAAGTAGTTATTGATGCCAAAGGAAGGCAACTCAATAATGGAATAATAAAGTTATTTAACATGGCATTTCTATTATTTTGTCTAAGCCCTGTATATACATTTACATTGTGACCATTTCTGTACAGTCATGGCCAAAGTTTTTGACAGACTTCTATTTCTATACAATATAATTATATATAAATGGACAAGAATTTTTCCTAAACAAAACTCCCACTATCCTCTGAGTCACAGTAGACACCCACATAACATTTTAAACATTGCCAACATCATAAACAAAGCCATAAAGAAAATCATGCCCCCAAAGCACTATCAAGCATCACATTTGAACAAAAGGAGACACTCACCACACTATACAAGCAACTATATGCAACACCTTCAACTATACAGCACCCAAGTCCCAACCCTCACAAAACTGAAGCTGAATTCAAAACATACCAACCCCACACCTACAAACTGAAACAAAAATACTTGCATTCAATTTTCATTTAGATATGAATGGAACCCAATACCTCCGCCGAGTAAATAGAGTCACTGCTCATTTATCGTAGGGGTTAGGTTCCAGAACCCTCTGCAATAGTTACAAATCTGTGAAGTAGAACCCATATATTTTTATATATTTTAACCCTCTCCATGCTCTTATCAACCTTTCCCACTCTTATAAACCCTTTCTACACTCTTAAACACACAGACACATCCAGACTCCATCCTTACAATGGCCTTATTGCTGGCAATTACCACCCTTTTAACCGTCTGGTTAAAGGACACTGCTGCCATTGCCCTCATATATCAGTGCCAGAACCCTTACAAGATGCAGTACATTTAACAGTCATTGTAGGGCTGGAAATAAATTCACAATTTTACACAAAAAGCCCAATACCACATTGCAAGAGTGTGCAGCAATCAAATGTGAACCGAATACGGTGGGATGCTGAATCCTGCTATAGGCAGTACATTGATGCTACAGTTGCTGAGCCAATCAGTGCCAAGGATACTGAACAGTGTGCTCTGATTGGTTGCATCTCATCCAATGGCCAATAGTGTGCCATATACAAAATCATCTAAGCCAAGTAGCTCAGGTAGCCCAAACTTTGTTTTTTCAACAGGCAATTCTTGGTCTACTCATTTATAGTGGGTATTTTATTTTGATTTAATATTCCTTTAATATAGGTTTTAATTAATGTTATATTCTTATTTATATTATTAGCTTTTTAGGCTAGAAAATGCTTATTTTGCATATATAGCAAGAAAAATTTGCAAAAAATGAATATGGGATAATCGAGGGATGACTGTATATTCTCATTTGAAATGTGTGAGAGGAGATATGATGGAGCTTTCTTTGAGTTGGAAGGCAGTAATGGACAAGGGGCCACCACTTAAAAATTAAAAAACAGGTGTAGGTTGGATATGAGATAGTATTTTTCCACCAACAGAGTGGTAGATTACTGGAATAGTTTACCATAGGACACAATAAGCAGTCCTAATTTAAATATTTTCAAGTACAAGTTAGACGAGTGAGTATAAAGGGGTGGTAGGTTATCAGTTTTTAAGTTGTATTGGGGCAAATTACATATTGTAATAACACTGTATATTGTATTATTAATGTGTGGATTGCAAGATTTAGTTTTTTGACAAGCCATGATGTTGATTCTTTTTTAAGTAGCAGTTTCTGCACAATCTTGTAGATGCAGTTTATGGGGGGTTGACTTCTGATAGGCCATTGTGGCTTTTGTCAGCCATTGATTTATGTTGCAATACTGGCAGAATTATTATGGATTTTTCCAAAATTTGACTATTTTCTACAAAAAAGCCAGTGAAACCAATTTAATTGATTGCAAATGGATTGATTTTATGCACCAACACCGAGCAACTATTTAACTTATATTTTCAAGAGACTCAGGTTACTTTGTAAATATAACTGGTAACACTGAAGGAACAACACTGCATTGGACCATTTCAATAAGTCACGACCAGTTGTGTGAGTCAGTTGGTATCTTTGCTTTAGAGTGCAGGTAGGATGTTTCCTGTTATTTATAGTATTTTTGTGTGTTTCAGATAGTTTATTAGTTATTTTAATAATTTGATTTGATGTGTTTCAGGTAGTTTTTTGGCTATAAATGAATTAAACCAACATAGTTTAACAGAGTGATTTGAGTCCTTGAAAAATTGGAAAAATAAAAGCTTCACTGAAAGAAACTAAATTAAAACAAAGAAATAGCAAAAAAAAACTAGGTGTTTCAACTCAGTGTTAAGAAAAAAAAATTGATAATGGTAAAGATTTAAACTCAAAAAGGGTTGGAAAATGTGGTCAAAAACAAAAAAAACAACTCCAAGAACAGATAGAAAATTAATACAACAGGCTCTTAGGAACAGAAAAACATCTTGCAGGAAGATTTCTATTAAGCTGGCAGCAGAGGGTGTTAGCCTTGCCTGAAGAACAGTGAATGACATACTTTTGGAAGCTGGATTGAAATCATAGCGCCCAAGAAAGAATCACCTTGAGTGGACTTCAGAACAATGGGGAAAGGTAAGAATGACACATCTAGCTAACTAGTTATCTGTAATTAAAAAAGAAAAGCATTAATAACTAATAATTTTAACAGTGTTGCATTTTTGTAATGGTTTCATTCTTTTCTCAAACCATAAAGTTTATTTGATGATTCCTTACTTCAATGGCTTTTCCAATACTTCTATGGCTGTTCAACTAATGTTGTATTTTCTACTATTGCCGGTAGTTTTCTATGATGAATCAACCATTGAAGTGCTAGATAACCGTGTGGTGTAAGAAGGCAGCTGGGAAAAGAATTTATGGCTGAAGGTCTGAGGAAAACAGTAAAATTTCCAACATAAATCATGGTGTGAAGAGCCATTTTAGTGCATGGAACAAGTCGTTTGCACATTGTTGAGAAAATTATGAACCAAGAAAAGTATATAGAAGTTCTTAAAGTCATTTACTGCCTTAAGTAAAGGAATGGTATGGTGACAGACCTTGGATATTCCAAAAAGACTCCGCCCCATGTCATACAGCCAAATCAGTGAAGGCTTGGTGTGAACAAAATTGAGTTCAGCTAATTCCATGGCCCAGAAATTCCATAGACCTGAATTCAATTGAGACTTTATGGTGTGTGTTGAAAGATAAAATACACACAGAACCCATTACGACCAAACAGCAACTCATATGCAGTCTCACTGAAGTTTGGTTCAGATCTAAGTGAATCCAGGAAATGTACAAAACATTGATCAATGCAAGGCCAAAACATGTTAAAGCACTCATGGATGCTAATGGTGGCCAAACTGATTACTAATAAATGTACAAAACTTAACACAGTGCCAATGTATCAAAATAAATTATTTGCAATCAATAAAATTAGTTTTATTAGCATCTTTGTAGAAAAATTTCAATTTTTTGAAAAATCCACAATAATTCCGCCAGTACTGTATGTTACAATAATATATATCTTTGATATACAATATATAGCATTTGCATATTTTTCTCAAAATAGATATATTTCTAACAAAGCAACTTTGACTGCATTGGATTATTAATCTGTAGAATTACCAATTTTTTTTTTAAACATTCAAGTTGTTACTAATACCAAAGGAAGCACATGATAAATCTCAATTTTATGCTTTAGATTACCCAAATTAGTGTTTTAATATACCTACATTCTGCATTTTTTAGGAAAAATGCATATTTGGGAGGAAATTAACTAATTTCATAATTTGGTAAAGTGAGGGCCAGAGTGCTAAGGTAAGCACTATGGTACCTGGAGATGGTCAAAGCCTGTTTAATGTATATGCGCTAGGTCTGTACAGATGGGAGGTGGGTATAGAGGGAGCCATCTGTGTAAATCAATAAGTATTCCTTGTAAGTATCACTTTGCAGAATATTAGAGCGACCTTAATCTGGGAGGTGGGTCATGTTTTGTCCATTGGCAGGGAAGGGAGGTATCAAGGATGATAGTGATATCCAGGGGGAGGGGAAGTGATTGCTGTGGGTAGGAAAGGAGAATTGTGCAAAGATCTGTACTGCATATACCAGGAAAGGGAGATGGTTGAAATGATGAGTAAGAGGCTAGAAGGGTCTTAGGGGAGGTGGCCAACTGATAGAGCCATTTACCAGGTAAATATTTTCTCCTGTATTCTAGGGGCAGGCAGGATGCAACTTTCTGTATAAAGGGCTAAAGTTGGGGAAGAGCTAAAAGATCCTAGGCCATTCTGATTCCACTATGATGGATTGAGTCTAGTCTAGATAGAAGAGACTTGTCTGTGGCACTGTAGACTGTTGAGTCAATCCAGTTTACTCTGTAGGTAAGCTATATAAAATTTGTAATTGTTAAGATTAGTGGCGCATGATTTCTTTAGCGATTTGTGCATTTTGGGGTTGCATCATATTTTATTATATCATTATTTTGAAGGGAATTTCAAAATGGGGGGCTTCACCCCCCATAACCACCCCCCTTTAATCATGGGGATTGCACCCACTACACACCATGCTATTTATAATAATCTAGTAGTATTTCTTAGTAGTAATTGCAAAAAAAATTATGCGGCACTAATCTTAATGATAAATTGAGAAAATGAGAGTACTGTCATGCCAGGCTTTTAGAGCCTTCTAATGATTAAAAGTTACAGAAGAAATGTTATTCAGCTCAACAAATTACAAAGGAATACTATTTTGTGTGCATTTCTGATGAAATTAAATTTATTGATACTTTGTTACTTTTTCTAAGTTCTGACAAAAAATAGATAGGCAATAGCCACATCATTAATTGGAATCTCATCATATTATACCTATTACATATCATTTTGAAGAGAATTTTTTTAGGAATTAAAATATGATCTAGACATTTCATATTAATCAATTTTAAAGAAAATATGATTCATTTAAATAGCATTCAAGGGTAAAGATTATATATCTGATGTCAAGGAGTGCCATAGAAAAACTAGAGGCCTAACGACATTTAACAATCGCCTTTTGAATTTAAATATAATGTTAGGCTTTTGAATTAGGTATATTACTAGTTTATTTAAAAATTAATCGGGGGGGGGGGGATAAAGCCTTCCCCCCCATTTCAAAATCACCTTAAATATATAATTTAGGGCAGAAATAGATAAAGCAGGTGCCACTATAGTCATCTCAATTTACCTTAACAATTGCTAGAAATTGCAGAGGTGTTTCACTTTAGGGCCTAGAACTTATCCCTGAGGTACGCCACTAATAACATCCTTCTTTCCTTTCCCTCCCCAACGATGTACTCTTGTATTTCCCTGACTACTATCAGTAATTAGTTTCACAATTTTAGCAAAGCTTTTGATAAGGTGCACATAGGAGACTAGTTCACAAATTAAAAGATGAGGGGATATGTGGGAAAGTTTTGAATTGGATAGCTGAAAGGCTGAAAGACAGGAAATAGTTGTACTGAATGGGGTGAGGTCAAAATGAGTGATGTTATCAGTGGCATACCTCAGGGATGAGTTCTAGGCCCTTTATTATTCATAGTTTATATAAATGACCTTGGGGAGGCAGTAAATAGCAAAGTGTCTTTTTTTGCTGATGACACTAAATTGGCAGCTGTAGTCAAAGAAGTTGAGGGTAGCTTTAAAGTGCAGAGTGACTTAAATAAGTTATTAGCTTGGGCTCAGAAGTGGCAGATTACTTCTAACCTTAAAAAATGCAAAGTTCTTAACATGGGAAGCGATAATAGGGAATTTAGCTATGAAATGGATGGGCATTGGCTGAATTCAGTTGAGGATGAGAAGGACTTAGGTGTAGTAGTAGATAGGTCACTGAAGTTTTCAAAGCACTGTATTGAGGCAAAAGATAGAGCAAATAGGGTGCTAGGATATATTAACAGGAATGTTAGCTACAAGAGTAAAGAGGTTATCCTGAAACTTTACAACTTGTATGTTAGGCCACATTTAGAGTACTGTATACAAGCATGGTCACCACATTTTAGACATGACATCAACATGCTAGCTAAAGTCAGTACAAAGGAGGGCAACAAAAATAATACCTTCCCTGAAGCACCTTGAATATGAAGATAGACTGAGGGTACTAAATATGTTCTCATTGTAGGGGAGATATGAATGAGCTTTTTAAAATCTATTCTGGGAGGGATAAGTTGGATTTAGCAAGTTATTTGAGTTGGAAGGTAGTAACATAACATAACATAATTTAACGGATGACAAAAGCCACAAGGGCCTATCAAAGGTCATCCGTATCCATCAAGTCCCACCCATATAATGCATCCATAGGATTTTGTCAGATCATGCAGCTACAATATACAATTTAACAATCCATAGGAATGTCCAACCATGCATCTACAATATATAATTTAAAGCCTCCATAGGAGTGTCAAAAACAAAATCAAAATCCTCCAAAATATACAATAAAAAGAAACTGCATCCACAGGAATGAGTCAAGAAACATATCCACATACCAAAAAGTAAGAAATTAACCCTCCATCCCCATATAATCATCCAATCTGCGCTTGAAAACATTCAAGTTTGGGCTGTCTACAGTCTCAGGTGGCAAACTATTCCAATAATCCACCACTCTGTTAGTGAAAAAATATTTTCTAACATCCAGTCTGCACCTCTGTTTTTTAATCTTTAAGTGGTGGCCTCTAGTTCTATTATTACCTTCTAACTCAAATAACTTGCTGAAATCTAATTTATCCATCCCAGAAAAGATTTTAAAAAGCTCAATCATATCTCCCCTCACACACCTTCTTTCAAATGAAAACATATTTAATACCCTCAGTCTATCTTCATATTGAAGGTGCTTCAGGGATGGTATTATTTTTGTTGCCCTCCTTTGTACTGACTCTAATAAGTTTATATCATGTCTAAAATGTGGTGACCATGCCTGTATACAGTACTCTAAATGTGGCCTGACATAAGAGTTGTATAGTTTAAGGATGACCTCCTTACTCTTGTAGCTAACATTTCTTTTAATGTAACCTAGCACCCTATTTGCTCTATTTTTTGCCTCAATACACTGCTTTGAAAATTTCAGTGACCTATCTACTACCACTCCTAAGTCTTTCTCATCTTCAACTGAATTAAGCCAATATCCATCCATCTCATAGCTAAATTCCCTATTATCTCTCCCCATGTTAATAACTTTGCATTTATTAAGGTTAAAAGTCATCTGCCACTTCTGAGCCCAAGCTAACAGCTTATCTAAGTCACCCTGCACTTTAAAGCTACCCTCAATAGGACTAGGGGCCTCGACTTAAAAATTAAAAAACAGGTGCAGGTTAGATGTTAGAAAATATATTTTTTCACCGATGAGTGGTAGATTACTGGAATTGTTTGCCATCTAAGACAGAAGACAGTCCAAACTTGAATGTATTCCAACGTAGATTAGATGATTATATAGGGAGGGAGGGAGGGTTAACTTTGGGGGGTATACTGGATTCATTCCTGTGGATGTAGTTTTTTAATATTGTATATTACAATTGATTTTGATGTCTTGATGCTTTTTTTTTTTTTTACACATTCCTGTGTATGGTTTGAATTGTATATTGTAGATGCATGATCTGACATAATCTTGTGGATACATTATGTGGGTGGGTTTTGATAGATGCAGATGACCTTTGATAGGCCCTTGTGGCTTTTATCATCCGTGAAATTATGTTATGTTAGACGAAGGGCAACTTGTAACAATTAGGATAGTAAACGTGTAGATTGGCGGCGTGCCTGAAAAAGTGAATTTTTGTATGTTTATATTTCATTAACCCTTGCCTGAATATTCATGCACGTTTGAATCCTAGTTCTGTAAACATTAGAACATTATTCAATAAACAATCATGATTATATACTGGGGGGCTGTGCCCCCAGACCCCCCCCCAATTGATTGAAACTCAGGATCATCGTAGGGGGGGTCCCCCTGAAGTATTTACCCCCACACAAGCAGGCCCCTTAAATTTACTCCAAAAACATGAAACATATTGGGGTAAATATGTAGATTAGTGACTCGAACGATGGGACATACTATTTCGTCTGTGTTCAACAATGTTTCACGTTTTTGGAGTACATTTAAGGGGACAGCTTGTATGGGAGGTAAACACAATGGTGGGACCACACTACGATGATCCTGAGTTTCATTAAATTTGGGGGTCTAGGAGGCACAGCCTGCAGAATATAATCCTAATTGTTTATAGAATAATGTCCTAACGTTTACAGAGGTGAATGATTGAACTACATCATGTCAGTGCCTTTAATCGCTTTGCGAATTATAATAGGGGTGGGGGTGGGGTCTGATGTCAGAAATGACTGATTTGAATTTTTATTTTGTTTTTCACTTAATATCTTTTTATTATCCTCATTTGGAGTCATTTTTATTTACTAATATATTTTTCCCTATTTTACTAGTTTATTACCTTTTTTTATACATTTAAATCTAACTAGCTAGATCGTTTAAGGGAACTACTTTGTACTTTGCATATGAATATTCCGAAATTGAGGAATGAAAATATCTATCGAAAAACACTTTTTCAGCCGAGTCACTAATCTACATATTTACCCATATTGGAACACGGACGAAATTGTTTACGTCCCATCATTCATGCTGCCAATCTACATATTTACCATCTAGCCCCCCCAGGCCCCCCCAGCCCCCCCCCCCAATTGATTGAAACTCAGGATCATCGCTGTGATATCGCCAGCGAGCAACCACCCTCCCTCAAATTTACTCAAAAAAGGTTAAACATATTGGAACATAGATGAAATATTGGTAATTGTGTAGACGATGGCCGGATGCGATTATTTTGAGCGTCAGCTTGTTGTTAGGTACGGCTCGCCGCAGGAATAACACTGCGATGACCCTGAGTTTCAATCCTTTGGGGGGGGTAGGGGGCACAGCCCCCCAGTATAAAAACGAAAATCGCCATAAAATTCTTTGATTTCATCTCTAAAAAAAGTAACAATGAAAAGTAGCCCAAAATAGCCCCCAAAAAGCTAGGCCTAGGATCCGGCCATCGTCTACACAATTACCAAAATATTTTGCATTCCAGGACCGATGAACATCGGAGGCGAGCCCGTGCCGTGGATCTTCAGGTTTACCAAAAGTTTTAGCCAAAGGGTGATAAATCAGTGGAATGAGTTGCCACAGCAAGTCATGGTTGCAATTACAGACTAGACAAGTAGCTGAGAGACATGCAGATATACTATTAGGCCAGGCCTACTAATAAAACCCATAATGCTTAAGTGTAAGTGAAATAGCAGGAGCAAATAATCTATTTATGTAATGGAAAAACTATTTTTAAGTGCAAACTCAAATCTATTTTGTGCCAAAAAAAAAAAACAAATAACTATTCAGATAGGCCTGTAGAATAGATTGAATACATTAAATAAAATTGTTGGAGTTGTTAAACTGTAATTATAATAAGATTACTTTTAAACTTACATTGTGGGGTAGAGTCGGATATCTTCTATCTTTCCGAGATACCCAAACAACGATGACATCTGATCTTTAGTTGCTTGGGGAGCAATGTTTGAAATTTGAACAATTTTGTACTTTGGCTTCATTTTTTTTAAACTTATGTTGAATATTTAAATTTATTAATTAATTAAATGTTTTTGCTTGCTTGCGGTGTTATAGCTCTGGTGAAGCAACAATGATAAAGAGTGGTTAGTTTATTTAGACTTTATATCAGGGGCTTCAAACTTATTGATTAGTGAGGGTCATATAAGTGGGAACAAAACTAAGAATGCGGGACTATATATTGATAATAAACATTACTCTCAATTTTATTAGGACACTTAATGCATAATAGAAATGAATATTTTAAATAGATCCTTAAAAAACTACTAATTTGAATGAAACTGATATATTAATTTATTGCATAAATGATAGGTTATCCTAAAAGTTTCGTTCCCCAAGCATATATATATATATATATATATATATATATATATATATATATATATATATATATATATATATATATATATATATATATATATATGCGTGTGTGTGTGTGTGTGTGTGTGGAAAACTCACAAAGTATCGCGTGAGTAAGCAATAAATTAAACAAAGCCCACAAGGAAAATTAATACGAGGATTCAAAATGCTTTCGAGCTTTATTTCGAAATAAAATTCGAAAGTACTTGGAATCCTCGTATTAATTTTCCCTGTGGACTTTTTTGCATATATATATATATATATATATATATATATATATATATATATATATATATATATATATATATATATATATATATATATATATATATATATATATATAAATGGCGGATCGTGGTTATTTTCAAATAAATTCAAAATACACAACCGTTGCCAACCCACGTAATATTAAAACTTTCGATGATATATATACTCTACAGTATTTAACACATCATATTGCATAAAATTATAAGAGGTAACTACATTTATTTATTTAAATACTCTAATTTGTTTTTCTTGTGAGCAAATTTGTGAATTACTTTTGTATTATATTTGGGGATTTGTAATATATAATCCAAGAGGACTGAAGAACGTAAAAGCATTTAGTCTGTCTTGTGTTAATGCATTTTTGATAGTGTTTTAATTCATATCACAGTGTTAAATGAACGCTCAGAATCGACTGTAGAGTCGCCATCCAAATACTTTTCAATACCTTAGTTATTCTGAAAAAATGTCAAGTTTATTTTCATTTTAGAACTGCATCAAATCACAAATACCATAGCTGGGCGCGAATTTATCTCTTTCGGTTGCGACTTTGAATTTGCGACTTTGCCGCCATATCTGGTGCAACTGCGACTTTGCGAATCTATTTCCCCCCCCCCCCAGTGCGACTTGCGACTTTGCGACTGCCTGTTAAAACACAGCCTAAACTAAGATCTACAGGCCATCCTCCTCCTCTATGTCTTCCTTGCCCATCTTCTCCTCCAGGGGGTCCATGCTCCCTTTTAGGATCACAAGCTCCTCAAAGTTGAGCTTATCCAGGAAGGACCTCTTGGCCCTGACGACGTCCCCGGGCCTGCTGAATAGCCTTTCCACATGTGCAGAGCTGTGGAGGGGGGTATTGTACTTAATGAATACGTCCACCCACAGGTTCCTGTGCTGGTAGGGAAAGAGGGACCAGGCCAACTCGCCTTTAGAGGGCGTCCAAGTCCTGGAGTTCCTGCACTTCTGGCTGGCTAGGCTGCGCTGCTGCTGCTCTTCCTCCCTGAACTTGATGACGGCCCTTAGCTACCTGGTGATAGTGTCCCTGATCTCCTCCACCTTGTCAGGGGCAATGCTCTCCAGGGCCTTAGAGGTGAGGTTGCGGTGGATGGTTGTGACCATAAGGAGGTCGCCATCCTCAAAGAGGTGGCCAAACCTCTTTTCTTAGCCCCAGAGGAGAGTCTGCCCCAGGGGCCTGTTTAATTTTAGGCATGTTAAAGGTAGAATGCTGTTATATTTTAATTACTTCTTACACTTCATAGTATTTTTTTCGCTTTAGCCACAATAAAAGTATAAGCACATATTAAAATACAAAAAAAATGAGATTAATTCGCACGATGGACGCCACAAAGCATAACACGTTCTCGAACCTTTTTAACTCACACGACAGGTTTAAAACATGGTTCATGCCTGAAAAGTGTTGTAATTTTACTACTTTATAATAAAATCCAGAGTGACAAACTTTTGGGGGTACGTTTAGGTAGTTTCGTATAACGTCAGTCTCATATAATGTGAAAATTTAATTTAGCGTAAAAGGAAAGTTAAAAATCATATCAAAGTAAAGTTAGCTGTTACTAACTCAAATTTGACATTTTTAGCCAAATTGGGCTTTAAAACTGGCTTAAAACTGCCGCGGCAATTTATTTGAAATAGTCGTCTTTGTTCCTGTTCAAAGTCGCGGAAAATTGGCGGTGCGACTTTGCTTAGTCCGACTTTTTCAAAACGTTTGCGACTTCGAAATTCATAGTGCGGCAAAGTCACAACTCGTGGCCGCAACGCACAGCTATGGCAAATACTAGGAATATAACTGAAATTTTTGTTCGAATACATAACTTAATTCGGATGACCTTTTTTTAATTTGTTCAGCATAGGATAATTCGTTCCAATTACATTGCAGTAATCAATTTGCAATTCTTGAAGAAGACTGAACTGCTTCGGATCTACAACAGCAAAACGGCGAAATATTTTCTGAATAACTAAATCTAGTCTTCATATCAAATGAGCGCGTGTCGAGGTGGACGTATTTCTGTGAGTTATGTGATAATCCACATTTTCTTTGTATTTTGGGTGTTTCGCTCACTGGTTTTCAATAAATATGAGTTGGTGGTTTTGCAATACTGTATAGGCTAGTGAAGGTATTCTTTTAAAAAAAAAGCAACGCAAACAGTTATATTGAATACAGGTTTGACGGAATCAAATCGGTTTTGCTACTTTTTGGAAGAGAGATGCCTAATTTCGCACCTTCTTGTTTAAACTTTTCCTGAGTGGTCAATTAAAGGGTTTTGAAAAGTTTTCTCCATTCACTTAAAATGAATTACGAATAAAGGATTTAAGGTCTAAATTGTTTTGGTTTTTGTTTCGCTTAAAATTTTTTTAAGTTGTTTTGGGGAGAAATGAGTAAATGCATCAAATTGTCTGAGTATAAATCTGTGAGTATTTGCCATGTTTGTGTTGTAGTAGCAGAGGGGAATACATGTGTTGTATGTGAATTGCGTGAGTGAATCATTGATTTAAAGAGAATGAGAGCTCATGACTGACTAGGAGAAGAGATGTAGGCTCGAGGAGCTAGTTTCAGATCTTAGTTCTAGAACATTTGGGGTTATTCCACTGGTATTAGCTAGAAGTAGTGGCAAACGGGGAAGATAAGTCAGTGGGAGTAGTTAGGAGGAAAAGGCCGATTGTAAAGTCGGGAGCAAATGAGACCAATGAAACTGGATTATGAGGAAATGTCGATATTATGGATAGGACAAAACAAGTTAAGTGTGTAAGATAAAGGGACAGAGCACATCTTAGCTTAGCGAATATATGCAATGCCCTGAGAGATAAAGTAACTGCAAGTGAAATGATTGGAAGTGAGTATGGAGATGGAAGTGGAGTGACTGTTAGTGTAAATAAAATTATGAGGTGAGTTAGAGGTAGATCTGGCGGAATTAGAAATAAGAGTCTGACTGATGTCCTCGTGGTGGGTGATTCTCGTGTTAGAAGTTTAGATATGAAGTTATGTGTGAGTAGAGTGAATTTTTTATGGGTTTCTTGTCTGGTGCTTTAGTAAGTGCTTTGAGTGACAAGTATAGGGAGCTGGTGTCGACTTGGACTTGTAACCTCAAAATAGAAAAGGGGGGTAACCTTCTTATGGGGGGAGTGTTATAGCAATGACTCTGGGCATTCCTATAATAAAATCCTCCTGGGAAACTTAAATATATATATCATCATTATTATGTATAAAATTCAATTATTTTACTTAACTTTTGTAAATTAAATCATTTATGCAAATTATGCACAACTTAATAATTCATTCATTTATTTCAATTAACTTTTACCAATATAATCATGCAATTAATTTATCCGTAACTTTTTGCAGTTCATTTAATTTATGTAACCTTATTAATTCAAATATCCTGTGACGAAATACTGATTTCCTTTAGTGTACTACTGGTTCAAACAACATCTCTTAGAATTTCACGCACACACAAACAAACACACGCTTTTAGCTCAACCAAATTGAACACGAGTGTAGCAATGCCTCTGGGCATTCCTATAATAAAAACCTCATGGGAAACTTAAATATTATATGCATCAATTATTATGTAAAATTCATTTTATGCAATCCTTTAACTTTGTCAATTTAATCGTTCAATTATTTTACCTAACTTTGTCAATTTAATCTTTCAATTATTTTACTTAACTTTTGTAAATTAAATCATTTTATGTACAACTTAATAATTATTTCATTCATTTATTTCACTTGTCAATTCATTTAACGTAATACTGTTCCAAACAACATCTCTTAAAATTTCACACACAAACAAACAAACACACACTTTCAACTCGACCAAATAGCACACTATTCTTTTCCATTCGACTCAAGCCACTCTTCGTATAAAGGTCGGTAATCATTCCTTCTACAATTAGTCATTTACCTCGAAACAAATCATACTTAGTTAATTCCACTTTCTCTCACAAATCTTTGCAAACGACCATACGAGAGTAGGTCCTAATTATATTTACTTCTCATATTGCAGCCCCTAAATGACAGTCCATCATAGTCACTATATTCTTCAGTATATTATTATTTCACCATATTATTTCATATTTATTTCACGTACTTCAATTCTCTTGGCATCTTGTTACTGTAAATCATATGTTAAAATATCTTATATTGTATACCTAATCTACTTATCTCATTGCACATTCGTTGATTCTATGAATATATTTATATTTGTGTAATTGTCTTTCTTAAAGCCCAGTTCATTATTTCAAAATTTAGTCATCTTAGACCTAAAAACTATCCGCCGACAACTTCGATCAAACAAATTTATGGTTATGGTTTTCGAAACGCTATTTAGGCTGATTTATTAACAGAAAATAAATCACATGAATAACCATATACAATAACGAGTATAGCTCATTCGTCCCTCGCCATTCTCCGCATAAAGGTTGGTAATCATTCCTTCTACAATTAGTCATTTACCTCCAAACAAATCATACTTAGTTTAATTCCACATCCTCTCACAATTTTCTGCAAACTGCCATACGAGAGTAGGTCCTAATTCTATTTACTTCTCGTATTGCAGACCCCAATTCACAGTCCATCGTTTTCATCTCTTATTTCATATTTATTTCATTTTTATTCCACTTATTTCATTTCACTTCACATCTTAAATTACATCTTGTTACTTTAAATCATATTTTACCATATCTTACATTGTATACCTAATCCAATTTATCTCATTGTGCATTCGCGGATTATGTGAATACATTTATATTTGTTTAATTGTTTTTCTTAAAGCCTAGTTCAGAAGTTCAAAATTTTTTTCGCTTTAGTCTTAGGCCTAAACATTAGCAGACTACTTTCATCAAACAAATTTATGGTAATGGTTTCGAAACGCTATTTAGGCTGATTTATTAATCAAAAATAAATCCCATTAATAACCAAATACTATAGTGGTCAGGGAAATATAAAAGGACACAATTGCACCGAAGCTAAATATGGTAGGGAAAGGGAAAGAACTATAAAGTATTCAGGCTAAAAGAGGCTTTCAGGGATAGGAAGGTTGAGTTGCATTTATAACAATACTCGAAGTCAGGAAAAAGAAGGATGAGCTATTTAGTTATGTTATTAATGAAAATATAGACATACTACCTGTAACAGAATCGAGGGTTAGTGAAATGCGATTCAATAACAATGTGGTGAATTTGATTTACACGGTTATGATGTTTATATTAGCCAAAGTAGAGGTAGGACTTCTGGTTGGATGCTCATTTTTATTAAAAAAAAATAGCATTGCTTCAAACCTAACGAATTCAATAAAGATGGAAGATGATAGATGATTTAATGATAAGGGAAATAAATAAAGAATGTAAAGCAGATGGGGTTAATTTATGTGACTTTAATTTAAACTCTTTGGATTGGGAAAATATGATATGAAGGGATAGAGCAAGTTGTAAGTTTATAGAATGTTTTGAGGACATTTTTTTAGCCAATTTATTAATATACCAACATGAGGTACCAATATATTAGGGCTAGTAATTTCAAATGGTGATAATTTACTTAAAAAAATGACTGTCGGGGAAGTTTTGGAAATAGTGATCATCAGATAGTTCGTTTTAACTTGGGAATAGGGAAAGTAGTACATCAATAAACACGAGTGGCGTACCTCAGTGTCCATTATTATTCTTAGTTTATATAAATGATCTTGAAGAGGATGTAAATAGTAAATTTTCAATTTTCGCTGATGGCACACATTTGGCAACTCTACTAAATGAAGTTGAAACTAACTTTAAAGTGTAGAGTGATTTAAATAGGTCATTTGGTTTGGCACAAGAGTGTCAGAATGGTTTTAACCTTAAACATGTAGTTATTTACATGGGAATAAATAATAGAAAATTTAGCTATGAAATGGATGAGCATTGGATGCATGGCGTAGAGGATGAGAAGAACTTAGGAGTAGTATTAGATAGGTCACTGTGTTTTTTTAAGCAGTGTATTGATGCCAAAAATAGAGCAAACAGAGTGTTGGGCTTCCTTAAGAGGCATGTTAGTTATATAAGTAAAGAGGTTATTTGTTCCGGGGTTTGAAAAATGGTGTAGGTTGGATGTGAGAAAGTATTTTTCACCAAAAGAGTGGAAGATTACTAGAATTGTTTACCACACGAGACAATAAGCAGTCTAAATTTTTAAATGTCACGTTGGTGAGATTATTACAAAAAAAAGCGGAACAAGGCAAGTAAAAATAATAAAATTGACAATAATTAAAATTAAAGTCAAAACACTAATAATATATAAAATTAAATAGTATTACCCAGTGGTATTTAAAAAAAATAGTAATTTTTAATACGTGATAATCAAGTCAGTTTGTTATAATTTCACTTTCTATTTTTTTTTAAATACCACTCGGTAATATTATTTAATTCTATATATTATTAGTGTTTTTACTTTAATTTTAATTATTGTCAATTTTATTATTTTAACTTGCCTTCTTCCGCTTTTTTTAATGCATTCTTTTAAGTGTTATCAATTAATGTTCCTTCCCCTTCTCATTAGACGATATAGTCGCTGAAGATGGTCCTAGTAAAGGTCCGAAACGTCGGCCAATAAATGATTAGTATAATCACCTGGGTCTTCATATACCTGCTTTATATATATATATATATATATATATATATATATATATATATATATATATATATATATATATATATATATATATATATATATATATTTATTTATATATATATTTGCGAAAAAAATTTATACATATATATTACATGCCCTAGTATATATTGTACATTGTTTTTTTTTAAATTTAAGAATTAAAAACAATAAACTTGAGGGTTGGTAGGGTTCTCCAGCAGGTACTTGATCAGATCTAGGCATTCCTCAATGCTGACGTTAATCTGCAAGGTGCTCAACTGGTCCTTCATCAGCTTGAGTTCAGGCAGCAGAAAGCTCATAAAGGCATTCTTCTCAGCCTGCAGGATATCCAGGAAATTGGTAACATGCCTCACTAATGCTAACGTTTTCACGTTTTAATATTCATTTGTATGTATTTAAAAAAAAACAAATACTTTATTTAATTAAAACACAATATTACAATTATACTTATATAAAGAAGTATGCAGTCGTGCTGCAGTGATCCTTGAATGGTGAGCATTTTGTATCGTCATGTACATTATATGTGATATGATAATTAGAAATATAGACTCATACATATAAAAGATAAATAGGCAAACAATAAAAAATCCTAACATGATTACTCATTGAACATAGTTCCTTTACAAAAAAAAAATATCAAACTGGTCCAAATTTGTTAGACCAAAATCACTTGCGAACACTAGTTCGGCATAGGGATTTGTACAATTTTAAGTTGTGACCTCTTGAAAAATTATTACTCAAATAGAAAAATGTTCTTACTACTCTTGACAAATCATTTGAACATTAATTGATTACACTTAATTATCAAATACCTTTTAACATAAATTGCATCACAACTTTGCGCACTTTTGCAACGGAAAATTTATTAATTAGTTTTTGTGTGTCAATTTTACGCAGTAAATCACAATCAAGGAACAGAAGTGCTAGCATTCCAAGTCGTTGCTGGTCCATCGTTGATCGTTTCATATCTTTAATTATTTTTAGATGAAGAAAGAAACGTTCCCCTTAGTAATTTGTAGCCAGTAAAGATAAATAAATTCACAGTGCTAGTTCCTTGTTTAGAAAAGCAGAAGAAACAACTAGTGTGGAGCATTGTAAACATTTTTTGTGCACTTCTGGTTGATGCTATTTTATCGTCATCGCGTTTCTGCTCTTCATACCAGCATATAAATTGATGAAATTCAGCAGGGAATTATGAACAAAGGTCATTAGAATTAACAAGGACACGTCTTGTAATGGCAGCATCGATATTTCCATCATATGTAGAGTCATACTGAGTCAAAACACTAAACCTCTGTAGCACTGTAGAATATGCCTCAATACGTTTCTGCAGTGCACTCTTGAGTTGATCGATGATGACATAAAAGGTGCTAACTTTAACATTTCCTGGCCAGACATCCCTTCAAGAACATCTGTAGCATTCCCATCATTAACATTCTTCTTACGTTTATATTTAGATTTGTATGTGCTACAGCCACTGCGTTTACTTGCCATTTGTCCATAATACATAGTCCAACTTCTCTCGGCATTCATCTAAGAATTTATCCAAGCTCTTCAGCAAACGAATAGCGTGTGTTAATTCGATGGTCGAGCCTTGCAGCAATTTACTAGAGCAGTTGAAACGCTGCAAAATATCATTCCATAATTCGCACAATAAGGCAAATTCAATGGTGTCCACTTAGTTAGCCAGTGAACCTGCTTCATTTATTGTGCCGCAGTTGTGAGGAGCATCCTCTGAGATCTGCAGAGCACTTCGAAATTTATGGTACCCCATCAAAACTGCTTTTGTGGCATCAAACAGAAAAGATCACCGCGTATACGATGGGTGTTTCGGAACTAGGCATTTATGGTTCTTTTTAACATGGCTTAACAAGACATGCCAACGATGTGTTGATGCAACAAGGAATGGATACAAGCTTCCCGGGAATTGAAAAGAGAAACTGCTTGCTTCAACACAACAATCCACAGCTGACTCTCCAATTAAATTTAGAGAGTGGCCTGCACAAGGAATATAATTCACTAGACTGTTCTTGTTTTTTAAGATTTGTTGAATGTGAGTATTTTAATCGCGGGCGATTCTAGTCGCGGGTGACTCTACATCTCACTATGTTGGTCGGTCCCAGTTTTGCTTTTTTTTTTTGTTTTTGGAATAACATTGCAACTATTCGGCCGATTCTAACGAAATTTTAAACGCTCATGTTGTTTCCCACTCTCTTCCTAATGATACAATGTCAAAAGTCCCCCCAAGGTTAGCCCATGAATTATTTTGTTTTGGCAATAACATCATAACTATTCAACCGATTCTAACGAAATTTGAAACCCTTATGTTGTTTCACATTCACTTTCGAATTATACAACATACAAGGTTCACCTAAGGTTAGTCATTGAATCTTTAAAGTTTTGAATGTCGTAAAGTCATAAATCAGAATAAGTGAGAGAACGTGACTTTTGGGTCAGAAGACCATGTCACCAAACTTATTACTGGCATTATCGTAAGTCTGACAGCGCCAATTTTCAAATTTGATTCCCTGATCCCGTAAGTAGTGAAGTAGAATGTCAACTAGATTATGCCTTGTGTGACTGGAGTTTAGTCTGAAAGTCAGAAAATGTCCCACTGGCTGGTAAGCCACTATATTTACGTAGCACAGAATGATGCTTAATTGGTTAGAATGTGTAATATCTGGAATAGAATCTACAGAAACTGAAAAGTATCGTGACTTGGCAATATCATCCTTGATGACACTAAAACTCTTTCATCCATCATAGTAATTAGTTCTTCGCAAATTGTTTTTGACAGGTAAGTTGTGTGGCCATGTCCACGATTGGCATGGGCACGAATATGTTAGGACAAAAAAGGATCAAACTGCCCAATAAGCTCCAAGATGCCCAAATAATTGTCGTTGTATTAATATCCAATAATTCCATTACTATCTCAAAGAGCCAGACCTCTTTCACAGAGAAAAATAATTGTTTCAAGACAGCGTGCCAGAATGTTTTCCCAGTAGCTGGTCTACTCCAGTATGTTTTGATGCAACTGTTCATCAACTCGCCCAGCATCAACATTGCGCTGACATAATGTCAGAACTGACTCGATGTGTTTTGGACTGGTTTCCTGCGCTTTTAAGTACTGAGTCCTATTCTTCCAATATGTAAATCTTTGCCCAGAAAGGTGTACACGGTCAGGCGAAAACAGACTGCATGGAAAGCAAAAAACACAGGATCTGGCTGGAGAATACACAAGTCAGTCACAATCAACTCCCTCACCATTCGCTAAAATCTCTTTGAAGGCACTGGAATTTATCAAGGTCAAGAGACTTGAGTGGCGTGCTCACAGTTATTCTGACTTATTACCATATTGCCTTAGACCTTCAAATATTCAATAATTCCTAGACTAACCTTATGAGGACCTTGGCAATTGTATCAATCGAAAGAAAATATAAAGCAATATAAGGGTTTCAAATTTCGTTCGAAACGGCCAAATAGTTACGATGTTATTGCCAAAGAAACTCATTGAAAGGTAAAATGGTTACCACCCTACCGTTCTACCTACGTACTGACGTAGTAACTTATAGAGTGGCGTGGACGCAATAAAAAAACAATTCCAATTAGAGAATTCTCGCTCTGTTTCTGGATAGCTGCCTGCCAAGGTTCAAAAATGGGTTGCTCCAAGCCTAATGAAAATCTCCCGTAAATGGTTTGTTATGTAATCCAAATCCCCAATATCATTTGGATTGTTAGTGAGGCGGTGTTAGCCCCGCCTTCGACAGCGTCAGATGGTCCGGCTTCAACAGTAGGCACCTACTGGTTTCTGTTCACTTGTGATGAAGGTGAAACACCAATATCAATAGAACCAGTAGCATCTTTATCACTGACATGAAAATATAAAGTTAATTTAAGTATCGTTTTGATTTGGTTTTATTCATTGTTCTTCTTCTCCTCCAACTCCTTTGCTCGCTCCCAACCACCTTTGCGTTTTGACACTGCTGTTCCTGCAAGTAAAAAGAAGGTAGTTCAACCAAAAATGACTGACATAGTTAAATTATATTACTAGTACTATCAATGAAATAATTATAATATATTCATAAGATATTTATAGGAGACAGTCCAAATCAAATTTCTGCCCTGGGTACTGTTACTGGTGTGTAACTTTTAGCAGATATATGAAACAAAAGTTTTTTCCCAATTTATTGAAACAATTGAGAAAATCCTGATTACAAAATGTATTGTAGAACATACGGAAGCAAATATTTCAATTTTAAATGGTATAAAAATATATTGTATTGTGAATAACTATAAAAATATTTTTACTTATGACCAAAATGGATGTATAAAATTTAGATAAATCATGGGACAGTGAGCAATTGAAGAAAAATACACAGGATAAAATCTCATTATAAATACGAAAAAAAACCTGGGTAGGTGTACACTTCATTCTGCGTGCATCGATGATATTCACAGATATCTCGGATTCGAAAGTTAAACAGAGGAGTCCTGATGCTGCAAGAATGACTTCCAGAGCTATTGACGGTTAGACAGCTTCTGGCTCTACTTCCAGTAAACCCTTAATGCCCTAGGAAAATGCAGCTTCACAATTTAAAATATCCTTAGGGTATTACAAAAATAAATAACTCATTATCCTTCCACTCATCCTTTACTAAGGATCAGGATTCCCAAAATTATTCTTCTGAAATTACATACGAGTATAACTCTTAAAGGAACATTTAACTTAATTTTACACTCACAATATAGATTAAGTTCCTGTAACTGTTTACCAAATTTAACATATTTACTTCACATTTACAAATGGAATTACAACTCTCGTAATCATTTAACTACCTATAACCTTAACTTAATCAATGAGAAACAAGGTCTACTGACCAAAAAGTCGCCTGCCCTCACTTATTCTGATTTATGTCCCTACAACTTTCAATAATTTCGGAGTAACCTTGAGAAGACCTTGGTAATTGTATCATTCGAAATATAATGTAAGCATTTTAAGGGTTTCAAATTTCGGTAGAATCGGCCGAATAGTTATAATGTAAAAGTTTGCTGGTTTCAGTCCTCATATCAAGCTATGTAGCTTCTCAAGCGGACGTCAGCCAGGGCAAGCCCTAACCCCCCACCGTGATGCCCGGTCATGGCCGTAACCCCCCTTAGTAAATAGTGTCAGCTTAAAAATAATCCGGACGGAGATTCGAACCACCGACCCAGCGATTGCCGGGCAAGCACGCAAATCACTATACTAGCCGGGAGGCTAATGTTATTGCAAAAAAAATAATAATCCCCTGGCTAATCTTGAGAAGGCTTTGGAAATTATATTATTTGAAAAGGAATATAAAACAATATAAGGGTTTCAAATTTCGTTAGAATTAGCTGAATAGTTATGATGTTTGTAAGGGAATCAACCCTCTCCCTCCTCTCTCAGTTGAGACACGGGACGTTGACCACAAACAGGCTGGCCGTGTAGACGCCATGGTTCAAATTCGTAACCACAGCGACTTCGCCCCCCAGCCCCATGAAAAGCAGAACGGTTGAAACTGCAAGATCTTCCCTAAGAGTGTGTGTTCAATTTCACCTCAAGTGCGAGATTGGAGACCCGTCTCCCTCAAGCCCGAAGGTTTATCAGGACCAGAGGTAAGACGTCCTGGGAAAAACCGTTAGAGGAGGAACCTTCATGCGGCCCGTTCCCCCCTCCTACCCCTACCCCAGTGGGGTGACGATGTATATATACCAAAAACTTGGGAAAAACGTGATAGAATACGTGAGTCAGCAAGGCTACGAAGTCTCCGGCAAGAGGCCGGGCTACCAAGAAAAGGGACTAAGAAGCAGCTCATCCTCGAGCTAGTTCCTGGTTATCAAACCGAACGTTAAGTTAACTTGTCCAAGTTCAACTTATTCTCGTCAGAGGACCGTCCCCCCACCCCCACTCTCTTAGTGTAGCACAAAGCACCGAGATAGTCCTCGCCCTTGAGGAGTACTGGAACTAAGAAGAAGAAGCTCATCCTCGAGCTAGTTACCGGTGGTCACACCGAACTTTAAGTTAACTTGATTCAAGAATCAAGTTCAACTTACTCTCGTCAGAGAACCCCCCCCCCCCTCCTATCATGGTGCAGCCCAAAGCACAAAGATAGTCCTCGCCCTTGAGGAAGAACTCCGAGTGAACTCCCCCAGCACTCCCCTGAGTCTAAGGAATCCCGCCTGGCTCACCGCTAGCCAGTGCGAATTATTCTCCAGAGTAATCCGAAGAGGAGAAAGGAACATTCGTTCACAATCCGGTGGTGATATCATTTCCTGCCGAAGGCGTGTGGCTTCCCCCATCTGCTACGCTCGCCAAAGTCCTCTGTGGCTTTAACTCTATTTTGCCTACCGCCAGCCATATGGACGAGTGGCACGCGTCAAAAAAAATCCCCACAAGATTTCTCAGATTACGTAGCTCCTTGAGTTCAAGGTCAGCCTCAAACTCGTCACAAGAGGGACAAAGGTATTTAAACTCCAGTAGAGACAATTAGCATTATTTTTTTATATTGTAGGGAGCGGTGGGTCAACCGTCATATAATTTCGAGAGGTCAATTTAGAAAGCCTTACTTAAAATTGATTGTAGTCACTTCGGTGTATTTAGTGTGTATTATTTCTTTGGTTCATGTTTAATTAATTTTTTATTTTAATTAAAGTTTTAGTTTGTTTTAACAATTTTTTTATTCTATCCTCGAATCGCTAAGAATGGCACAAGGAACCCTCAAAGTTTAAATAAGTCAATAATCAAGATAATAATAATAAAAAATATATAGCACTCTTAGAGAGATATAACGTTAATCACGGAGGGGTTTTCTTTTTGGTGTAGTACGTAAACAACCCATACGTACGAGCATCCTGCCATAACTCGGTCCTTCCTATACCACGAAATAAATACTTGGTGTCAGATGTGGGGTGATTCCTTTACCACGACATAAATACTTAATGTCAGGTGTGGGCTGCTTCCTATACCACGACATTGTTATTGCCTAAACAATATAATTTCCGGGCTAACCTATTGAGGAATTTGGGAATTGTATCATTCGAAAGTGTATGTAAAACAACATATGGGTTTTAAATTTCGCTATTATTAAAAAACAAAACGGGGACCGTCCGACCGTCCGACCGTCCGACCGACCGACATAGGGAGATGTAGAGTCGCCCGCGACTAAAAAGTCTCAACTTTCTAATAACTTATTAAGAACAAGAACTAAATTATATTAAAATATGTATTTTTTTAAATTAAAATGTCGGGCCGTAACTTTTTCTCACACCTCATTTGAGGCGTTCAGTAACAGAGTGACGTAAGCGCCAAAAACTTAAAAATGGAGAAAAATGCAGTTAAAGTTTGGCAATATTCAGAACAGTGACGGCTCGTGACTAAAGTTATTGGGGGTGCTGCTTCTTGTAAGACTACTGTCTTACAAGAATCTGGTAAGGTGTATGTGTGTGTGTGTGAGTGTGTATGTATGTATGTGTGTGTGCGTGCGCTGTGCCTGTGTGTACGTCATTAATGAGAATACTGTCTTCTTACAAATTAGAAAATTAGACTAGTCAGGTGTGTCCACAAACTAATAATAATTATTAATTAATAATAATTAATAATAATACAATAATAATAATAATATTAATCATCATTTACCTTTCCCACGATGACGATGACGTTGTTGACGATAATGACGATGGTGGTGATGATGATGATGATGATGATGGGGTAGGGGGGTCACTGGTTGGAGGTAGATGGCATGGCACCTGCGACCTCGGTCCCTGCCCCCACGTCGTGTTCCTCGTCCTCGTCATCGTAGTCCAGGCGGTCGTCCAGGGCATTGTCCACGTCCTCCTCGTCATTACTGTCGTCATCCCTGGCTAGCTCCTCCTGCTCTTCAATAATGTACTGGAGGTAGCGACTTCGCACTGGAGGCCCATAGTCGATGAGGTAGCGTAGGACCTTAGTCTACCTTTCCCACGATGACGATGACGTTGTTGACGATAATGACGATGGTGGTGATTATGATGATGATGATGATGATGATGATGGGGTAGGGGGGTCACTGGTTGGAGGTAGATGGCCTGGCACCTGCGACCTCGGTCCCTGCCCCGACGTCGTGTTCCTCGTCCTCGTCATCGTAGTCCAGGCGGTCGTCCAGGGCATTGTCCACGTCCTCCTCGTCATTACTGTCGTCATCCCTGGCTAGCTCCTCCTGCTCTTCAATAATGTACTGGAGGTAGCGACTTCGCACTGGAGGCCCATAGTCGATGAGGTAGCGTAGGACCTTGGTCTTGCGGGGCTTCAGAAGCCTTGGTGCGACATACTTCGACGGTAGGGGAACATTGGAGATGTTGAAGGAGGCTGGGTTTTTGGTGAACATTCGCAATGGGGCCATCATACTCCATGGCCACGTAGTACCGTGCCCTATAGGTACTGGTGAAGCCGAAGCGTCGGGCCTCTAAAAACCCGTAGGGAGCCTGTGGCCGCCGTACTGTCACCTCCTTCTGCAGGACATCAAAGTTGAGGAAGTCTGTCTGTTACATCACAATAACTCGCTGCCGTTCAACCTGGGAGGCCCCAATGGCGGTGCAGTAATATTTGAAGTCATAGATGTCATCTGTGGCTTGAATTGCCTTCTCAATATTCCCAAATGCCCTGTCGCAGGCCATGTAGCTGTGGCTGGGTACGAGATAGTAATTGTCAATCTTGGTCAAGAGGCACCTGTGGATCTCATGCAAATAAAAAAGAATAATGTTTATGTTTTTCTTTTGACCTCCACAGTTATCAGACACAATCTTTAACACCGAAAACTGTTCTTCCTTAGCAAACTCACTATCAAGCCACTTTAATAAGCATGACGCAATCTCAACAATGCCACGACCACCACACACTTCGTCCCACACGTTAAACTGTGATTCTTTTCTATTTAAATCATGAATACAGAGGTTGTACATCCAAAGGTTTTTTCTGGTAATATGCCACACTAGTCGACATTCCTGGTACTGGTAGTCTGCTGCAGGTCAAGGCAGATACACCTGGTGTCGTCGTCCTCGTCTTTCCCCAAAGCCTTCATTAGCCGCTGTCCTTTTCTTGCCGTTCTCCCATGCTCCTTTTTCTTGTCTTTGAGAGCCTGAACCTGGTCCGGGGGAGGCTTAGCTATAGAAACCTTCATCGAGTCACAACGTAAACAGGTGTCACTCATTGGGGGCCGAAAACCAATGTCTGTATCGAGGTGAGCTTGGGAGCTCAGGCGCGGCAGCGTATGTACGGCGAAAGTGCCTCTCAAACAAAGGGACTTTCGACCTTGTTGCGACTTGCATTCTGACGTCCCGAGTAGCGCACCAAGTAGAGGCGGGTTGGGGGAATACAGTGCTATAGGTAACTAAATTTCGCCCATCGGGGCGCTTACGTCCCTCTGTTACTGAACGCCTCATTTAGGGAATTGGAAAAGTGAAAAAATGCTCACACCCTAATTGCATAGTCTAGAATAGTATAGTATAGCATATTATAGCATAATATAACATAGTATAACATCGCCTATTAATGTATAGTGGTGCTTATCATATTATAGGCTAGTATAACATGGCATAGTATATTATAGCATACCATAGCATAGAAAAACATAAAATAGTATATGTAGTATCGTATCTCCTAGCATAGTACAGCCTAACATAGCATATTCTAGTATAGCCTAGTATTGTATAGAATAGTATAACATTTTATAGCTTATCCTAGTATAGTCTTGAATAGTAGCCTTACAAAAGGGCTGGAAAGGGTACAGGCTAGAGCCACAAAATTGATCCCCTCCCTTAGACATAAAAGTTATCAGCAAAGGCTACGAGAACTGGGGATGTTCTCCTTGGAGACACGCAGGTTAAGAGGCCAGCTGATTGAAACTTTTAAGCTAATGCGAGGAGTTAGAAACATAGATCACAGGAGGTTGTTCACTTTGAACGCAAATGCTACACGTAACCACGGTTACAAATTGGAATTACAGCAATTCCATACTAGCATTTGCGGAAACTTCTTCTCGTACAAAATCTGTGGAACATGGAACCGTTTCCCGCCAGAAGTGGTGAACAGTTCGTCAGTCGAACAGTTCAAATTTCGACTTGACAAGATAATCCACACCCTTACCTAGATGGCACCACCTTAGTATAGAATATAGATCTGAGTAAATAGATAGGTTTCAACTTTCTCTATAAAAAATTCCTGTTTGTGTTCTTTTTTCCAGCACATTCAGGTATCGTTTCAGCTTTCTGGCCCGCAAATGCAGGTGAGAGAGGTGGGCGGGTAGAGCCTTCATCTATGCTATACTTTCTCTTATGTTATAGGTTAGGGCTTTCCCAAAATAGTACCTCCACGGTATGGTCAGTAATATCCTTTGAGGTACTACTATTCCTTGTGACTTCTTGTGATCGTAGGATAGTCTACTATAGTATTACGTCATCTAGCAAAATAAAGCCTAGCATAGTATAACAAAGTATATTATGTCATAACATAGCCTAGCATCGGATAGCCTAGTCTAGCCTAGCTTAGTATAACCAAACCTACATTAGGATTCCCTCTAATAGTAGAACTTACTATAGCATACTGTAGCGTAGCTAGCATAGTATAGCCTAGCCTTACAGAGTATAGCTTAGCCTGCCATAGTATGACTTATCCTAGACTAATCTATCCTAACTTAGCAGAGAATCTATAGTTTGGCCTATTCTAGCCTAGAAATCATAGTAAGGCCTATTCTAACATAGTCTAGTACAGCCTAGCATATATAAGAGAGTAAAGCTTACCATAGTATAGCCTAGCCTAGAATAGTATAACATATCCTAACCTAGTATAGTTTATAATAGTTTAACATAGTATAGCCTAGGCTAGCCTAGTCTTGCAAAGCCTAGCATAGCATAGCCAATCTACCATAGCCAATCTACCATAGCCTACCTTACCCTAATCTAGCTCAGCATAGTATATTATAAGCATAAGTGCGCAGTATTTAAATACTTTGTATTTAAATAGTGTATTTAAATACATTTATGTAATTAAAATTGTACTTGTAAATACATTTGAAATCATGTATTTAAATACTTTGGAAAGTATTTAAATACAATGTATTTAAAGACTTTTTGCAAATACTTTACTGATAATAGGTTTATATAACAGTTAACAACGTATAATGCATGTTTTAGCTTGTCGCAACTTGTATGACACAAACGGTTGTCTGCGTGAGCCGGTGAGGGAAGTTTGCTTGCATCAGTTCCAATTCAGTTAACAGATGGTCACAGTTGTGTTCGGTTGTATAGTGAGAACGCTCAGCGTTATTTCAACTGCTGCATAACTTCAGCTTCTTCGAAAGAGTGTGAAATGGAGAGATTAAACAATAATAAAGACGAGGAAAATAAAGAATCATGTAATTATAGCCACCCTTTACTAGATGGTAATTTTTTTAGAGCAAAATCTTCCAACGGAAAAAAAGTGAAATGTGTATGTATATCATGCAATGGCGAAATCTCTGCGGAGAGCAATGCCTCTTCCAATGTACGCATTCATTTGAAGGTGAGAATTTATCAAAGCTAATTATGTGATACTTAATTGAATTGCAAGTTTCACTATTTCTTATTTTTTTTTAAAATGGCAATATTTCTAGCTGCTAACGACAATGTTAAGTAGCGTAGGTTTACCATGCACAAACCTACCTGCTTCCTTTTGCAACACCTTTATTTATAGTATATGCTAATTGAATTTAACGTGAATTATTTTGGCAACGTGAAACAAATGTCCTTCAATTATCTGATCATGTAAATTTATCAACAGAGAAAGCATCCTGCTTTGGTGCAAAAAGCAGAAACTACGTGACAGCCAAAGAAAAGATTCAAAAAGAAAATGTTCAGTATTAGACGATGGTCCTTCATGCAGCGGTGTTAAAGTAAAGATATTACCAGAGTGTTTTGCACTGAATACTAAGAAAGTTAAACAATCCGTTGTTGATAAGCTAATTGCTGATTTTATCATACAATGTGTGCATCCCCTATCAACCATGGAACAACTAGCTTTTGTGAGACTAATTAAAGGTGAGTTCTGAGTTACAAATGTTGTTTACATGCATAGTATTAGTAGTACAGGTTAAGCTCTTATAACGACCGAATACTAAAGCGTTCGGATCATTGGTTACTACGTAGGCTATATAACGAAGTTAAATAAAGGAAGGCATATAAAAACAAGAGGTTGATATATTGCAATAACCTCATTAGAATCCACATACATATGTATATTCTTAAAGCACGCTATCATTTACTTGAAGATATCATCATCATCATCATCATCACCATCATCATCATCATCATCGCTAACTCTAGAATTTAGGAAGGGGATTGTTTTTAATGTTTTTTTATCAGTTATTTCTAAATAATTCTTTTATGATATCAAACCAGTCAATGGCTTCGCCACAAGCTTGCGCTTCGCTACTAAAATTAAAATTTAAACTCTAAAGAAAAGCAACCATGGTTAATTTATTATAAATTTTATTAACTTCGCAAATTATAATAATTTTAAAAAGGAACTCTAAACTAAATTTATCACCTTTCAAAATATCAAGCTGCTAAAATATAGTTATAGAAGAAGATATATAAAAAATAAATTTTCGGAACTTCACCACTTTTTAACTTTTTGTAGGTGGACATATTGGCGGTGTGAATGCACGAGTCCGGGACGAACATCGCGCGTTCCATCAGTAGTCCTCCTATTTTCTTCGGCGAACAAGGTCCATCGTAGGTCCACTTATAGTCGCCACGGTAGATGCCTTCGAGCAGTTTTTCTACGTTTCTCTTAGGAGGTCTTCATACAGCTGCGCCGAAGACTTTGAGATTCACGTCCTGGGCGTCGAATAAGAAACCCTGCAGCAGGATGTCCCTTTTCTCGGTGAGAGGTAGTTCAGGATAGCCTAGGATTTCGTCTTCATCCTTGCTTTTTTCCGCTTCTTTGCTCTCTTCCTTCTCGGTTTCTAGTCTCACTTCCGCCTTCTTCTTTTTCCTTTGTCGTTTTTTCTTCAGGATCTTTTTTGAGTTTCCGTTCTTTTCCGTTTATTCTTCCTCTGTGTGTTTTTGTTGGTTTTTTTGATGTTCATCTTCTCTGTTTGGGTCTTTTTATTTCTCGTCGTTGACAAACTGAATATTACATATTTCCTGCACCACGGGGTTGGGCGGGAACCACAGCTTTTTCTCAACCCCATTCTTAGGTAGGAGACGGTTTAATGCATCCGAAAAAGTGCCGGGGTTGGCTAGGTTCGCCAGGTGAGCAACAATGACCATCGTCATTATTTCCTTACACTCACTTGGCATCACCAGCTTTGGTGCCGTTGTTTCGGTGACCGTGGTTCTTGTAGGCGCTGCTGCTTCCGCGTAATTCTTTGTCTTTGCCTTTTTTTTTACTTTTCTAGTTTTTCCTAGATTGCCTCTTTGCGGACGGGACACCTCATAACCAAGGCTCTGTGGTCCCCTCCGCAGTTTTCACAGCCTGTTTTTTTCTGAGGCCACTCCTTCCATCCGTGTCCTGGTTTGGAACAGGCAGAGCATGTGACCTCAGGCGAGTGTTTTTCTACTGCTAGGCATCTAAAGCAAGTTTCTATTTGGACGAACTCCTCTGCTTCTATCTGCTCAGGGGCTACTCGGAGGTAAAACCCCAAGAGTCCTTCTTTCATAGCCCTTTGCGCCATCTTAGTGCTTGCGAAGGTAATTTTGACAATGTTTTTTCCTAACTTTTCCACATTGGCATTTTTGTTGCTTAGAAAGCTCAGACTTGATGTCTTCACAGCTGTTATCCGTGAAGAAGGGGTCGAGCTTTCTGAGGATGACTGCGACGGACTATGATTTCGTTGGAGATGGAAGCTTCAAGTCTAATCTTCCTAAGCGGCTCTTTAGATTCATCGGACACGATCTTCTCGATGTCCTCGGGAGTCCAACATAATGCTGCCCAGCCATTGGGCATCTCAAATAGTCTTATCCATATCACTGAGAGCGCCAAAGATTGTTTCCACGACTGCTGACCGACTTGGTTTTGTTGCCCAACTGATGGTATGGAGGGGGATCCATTTAACGTCCATGGCGGGTGGCCCCATGGCCCCCTTTGCCTAGCAGAACTCCTGTTTATTCCTGGTTATTTGTTATTCCTCTTCCGGATAACTGTCTCCTTTTCCTCCCAAAAGGAATGTCTGGCAAAGGCGTCTTCAGTTCCCTTAACTTTTCTTCCTTTGCCACAACCAGACATTATGAATTCAACCTATCAAAAGGTAAGGTACTAAGTACTCAAGTACTCTACTCTCGTCTAGAATATCTTTTACTTTGACTTTGACTTTGTTTAAGTGGGGGTGCATGTGAGGGGAGGATGATAGGGTGTGTGGAGAGATAGAGAAAATAGACAAGTGGAGAAGAGAGAAAGAAGTGTGGTAGAGGTGCAAAGAGATGCCTAGGGTCTGGTGATCAGACTTATCACTTTTAATTATTTTCTTGGATGCGTGTATTCATTGTTGTTGTATTGGATTTTTGTAATAATTATAAAATTATAATTATTATGGCGTTCAAGCCCTTTGTCTTAGCAACTTTAGTTTTTTATGGTTTATGTTGTGCATTGCTTACTTTGTATATGTTTTAAATACATTTAAGTGCGTGCTTATTGTTTTGTTTTATTGTGTGTGTGTTTTAATAGTATTTTTTGTTTCTTCTTTCTTCTTTGGTTGTTTTCTTCTTTTGAAGTTCTCGTCGTAATCGGAGGTTTTTCTTCTTCTTGGTAGGGTAGTCTTTTTCGGTAGTTTGTCGTAGTAATTTTCGAGTTTTCTTGTTCTTGTTTTGGTTCTTGATTTCACAGGTATTTTTTTTTATCTCGTTTTACGCATAGAACGGTACTTCGTCTCCGCCAGCCACTCGGTTGGCGGAGCTGGGGAATCTGGGGCGACAATCAGCTCTTCTGTTCTGGTTAATCATCTGGGTGATTTCATCACTCAGTTCTCGATTAACCAGATCCTGCATTTTCCGGGTCCGTTCTTCAATGACTTTGTTAATGGGAATTATTCCCGCCTCTCTGTGCAGGTCTTCTTGCCATCTTCTTTCATGCCTGCGTGTACCCGTTATTAGGTACATGCATTTATTTTGCACTACTTGAAGACGCCTCTTTTGTGTTTTTGAGACGCATGAGAGGGTGGAGGCGGGGTAAAGCAACGTAGATCTTACAAGGGCATTGTAGATCTATCTTTTACACAAAAATACACCTATATAAATAGTTATCTCATCTACATATAACACTACAACAATTCAACCAATCAGGATTGATATACATTTAATAGTCATTCTTACGTTCATTTTTGGAATAACAGCTTTGGCGTTGACAAATTGACCAATCCGCTTTTAGACATAAGCACTGTAATGATTGTCCAATCAGCGCCATGATAGATTTAAAATGCTACTAACGCCCCAGCCGTTTACACCTAAACACGGCTGAAATCAATTTTCCGAATTTTTAGACTTGGAAGAAATCTACAAACGGAAGGGGCGTAACCAAAACGGTACACCTTTTGAATAATTATTATCACTATTATAATTATTATGCACAAACCTAGATTGATTACCTATAGGATATACGCCGACGGGCACGGAACACGATTTTTTAAATTGCACATTATTTACTGGCTGGTTGACACTAAGAGCACTTATATCGGGGAACGCACAATTATCACTAGTTTCACTGTTATTTATATTATAGTAAAGTACCTTGTAAAACGGCATGAGTTCATCAGAGAGTTTTCCCAATTGGGCAAGAGTTAAGTCCTTTTGCGTGGCGATGATGGGGGTGATGTTTAGAGGTAAAGACTGGATGAACTTGTGTCTCACCAAGTCCTCCCCCACTACAACTTGCAGAGCTGTCTTCCGTAGCTCTTCAAGATTCACTGAAGGTCGTCCGGTCTGAGGAGAAGACGCGATTAACTTCTCGAAGAGCTCAGGTTTCGTCCTCTCAAAAAGTCTCACGATTTTTATTCGTAGGAGCGAGTAATTCTGTGACAAGAGTACTGCAACTAGGAGACGATCGATCGTCTCGGGAGATAACGCAGCCAAAATATGGTAAGATTTCGTTTCTTCTCGTTATATTCTTGAGATGTGAAATTGCGCCTCTACGATTTTGAACCACTCCACGACTGCTGCTTCATTAAAAACAGGAGGTCTTGATGTGTCGTCTAGCGAATCCATTTTGTTAAATGATCACGTATTTCGTTCGACGAAGAAGGGTCACCAGTTACAGGGTCTGGGTAAAGTATTCTCTCTTGTAGTTTTGTAGGCTGGGTTACGTGATCAACCGCTTCCTTATGAGATGAAGGAAAAATATATATAATTATATATGGATTCTTTATTCCTGGGTATGTGGCTGGAATAAGCTTCGAAATGGCGAACAGGAAATATAACTTTTCTCCATGAATAAAAATAATTTTTCTTTCTCTCTCTTCTGTCTATCTTTTGCAGATGTTCAAAGTTTATACTTTCGTACAAATTTGACATATATTTATTCTAACTTTTAACTTTCATTCAAGTTTTTTAAAATATATTTGATCTAGCTTTAAACTTTCATACAAGTTTTTACATAATTTTTCAAATTTTTATACTTTTATACAGATTTTTACCTATATATTAGTTCTAACTTTAAACTTTCATACTACTTTTAACATATAATTGATCTAACTTTAAACTTTCATGCAAGTTTTTTACATAATTTTTCTAACTTTTATACTTGCATACAAATTTTGACATATATATTTATTCTAACTTTAAACTTTCATACAAATTTTTACATATTCTTTTTAACTTTTTTTACATTCATACCAATTCCTATATAAATAAAAAAATTGTTTATTTTTATTTCAAGAAAAATGCATTTATGTATATGTTTGGCTGTTTACTTTATATAAACATATTTTAAATAATTATATATTTTTGAGGCGTTCAGGCCTTTATATTCTAATTATGGCTGAATTAGTACATTTCAAGTACCTATTAAAAAAACTTTTGTCAACATAAGTGATCTAAATAATATCAGACAGATTAAGGATTTAATTCATAAGTTGGAGTTTTAAGTGCTTTTGTTGTAATTACAGGGTTTCTATATGAACTTTGGGTCAAACAATATATAAAAAGGATAGTCTATGTAAGCCTTTCAGTCATTTCCTCAGCAGCAGTTCGCCTGCCACTTGGGAAGTTAGTCCCTCGTGTGATTTTACGCTTTAGTCTTGTCATGTTAATGTCTAAGTCCAGGTCCAGGTTTGGCAGTATTTCGGCTTCTACTTTGTCCCGTGTCTTCTTTGCTTGTTATTGTACTAAAGTGTTGATTGGTTGTAGTATCGCTCTTCTGTGTAGTGTTCTCTCTGATATGCATTCCCGTCTTTTTGTGTGGTTAATAATCAAGGAGGCTTTATTCTGTACCCTCTGCATAGATCTCAGTGTCATGATCCCTGAGGCTTAGGTGATTACCGCTGGGTATACAAGCTTTGGTCTAACGTAGCAAAGGTAGAGTTTCCTTAAGTTACTCCTGCTCAGTCTGCGGAAACGGAACAGTTTCACCAATTCTACCTGTGCTAAGTTGATCCGGTGTGCAACGTGAGGCTTATACCCCGAACCGTAAGTTTGAGCCCGAGCACTGTGCCCTCCTGAGAGTAGTGGGGGTTTCGATCGTTAACATAGATGTCGTCGTATATCGTGCGGTTCCATTTACGATCGTACGAGTCTATGTTTTCGATCTCCGCCGCCGTCTTTGCAGCTTGCACTAGGTCGTTGTTGTAAGTGCTCGGTACAATCTACGCAATGTCATCTACAAATTGCAGATACATCTCGTCATCCTTGGTTGGTGATGGTAGGTCGATCGTGTAGATGCTATACAGCAGAGGGCTGAGGCAGTTACCTTGCGGCACACCATCCTCGAGACTAAATTCTGGTCCCTTGTGGACCTCAATCTGTATCTGAGCTTTTCTTTCCATCATATAATCGCAGAGGATCTTTTCAATGACTGGGTTCAGCCGAAGGTTTACAATCTTGAATTGCAGACCCCTCAGCCAAACCGCGTCCAAGGCCTTCTGTACGTCTCTGAGAGTATGCCTACGTACTTTCCCCCCGCCCTAGATTTTTCTAGCTTTTCTGAGAGAAGTGCGAGTGCGGTGTCGGTTCCTCTTCCTCTGCGGAGGCCGTGCTGTTGATCGTTGAGCGCTGATTCTGTAGCCTGTCGGCTATGATCTTTTCAAAGATCTTGCATATGAATTCCAGGAGGGAGATTGGCCTATAGTTTAGGAACTGATCGGGAGGTCTGCTCCCTTTCGGGATGAATATAATCTTTGCAAGTTTAAACACATCAGGGAAATAGCCGGTGTTCATGGCTGCGTTCATTACGTTCAGCATTCCTTGATGCACTTGCGGTGGAGCGTTGGTCATATTCGCTTTTGTTATTCCCTACCAACCTGGAGCGTTTTGCTTGAAGGATTTGATGGCATCAGCGAGTTCCTGCCTTGTTATTGCCCTCCCGTGACTCATCATCTCCCTTTCTTCGGAGACGTGCCGGTACGGGTACGTCCGCTCAATAACATCATTCAGCTCGTCGATGATCTCACCCTCAAACTCTAAGTCGAATTCTTCGTTGTCCTCTGGTGTTATTGAGAAGACTTCTCTCCAGTGCTCCCTGAACCGTACTTCGAGGTCTTTTGGTTCCTCGATGTATGATTCGTCCTCCTTGATTCGTGTTTTTTCCCTCATGTTTATGTGGAGGAATTCCACGTGGAATTTCATTTCCAGCACGGAAGTTCCATGTGCTGGAGAAGATTCTGTTAGGCTTAAATTGGTAAGCCTAACCCCACCCCCCTTCCACAAGCGGTAGCATTTACCGCGTCTAGCACGGTCCATCTTTACACGGGTTAGAATATCCTCGGTCAGAAGATTCTAGGCCATTCGAGAGTAGAGCTGTTTCCCACTAACACTTCCCCCGATACACACACCCCGCGGGGAGAGCCTCAGACGTATATAGTGCTCGTTTTCCATGAGACAGACACAGAGTTGAGAGTTCTCGCCCGGACCCAAGAAGATTCCCCAAGTTCCAAGTCAGGTGCTAACAACAAAGCAAAGTGACAGCTGAACTATTTGTGTATTGGAATTAGCCCCAGCCAGTGAGGTAATTCCATTTAACGATTGCTACCGAGTGATTTTACTGACTTCTTTCATCGACTCCTGTCGAAGCCCTCCTCGTTCGCCCCTCGTTTTCGGGTGGCCGAAATACTTTTTCCTGGACCGGACGTTACCGCCCATCCCCTTTTTTTTGGAGAACCATCACTTTAAGTTCCCGCTCAGAAGTTTTGAGCGCCCTCGCCTCACGTGCAGAAGACATCCGTGAAGCCTTACCCCGTCGTCTCACCTGGAATCTTCCGTAAGCCAACCCCTCTTTCCCTTCAGTAACCCATTTGCGTTAATTTCCCCCATTTGAATATTCTCCTCCCGTAACACATTAATTTTACCTTCATAGTCTGATTAATATCTACAATTCCTCCCCTCGTTTACCGGTGTAATTTTGCCCATTAATTCATCTGATGTAATTTTGCCCATCAATTCTCTCATTATTTTTATGTAAATAAAATTATATTTTTGAACATGCCTCTTTAAATAGCCTTGAGCTTTGCCATTACACATATTATACCTGACCTCGTTGCACTCTTATCTCGTTGTTTCGCCCGTCGAAACTCGTGGCGTTTCATCCCTTTTGTCGGTTCGCCTTTAAGATATTGGTCCCTCCCCCATAGATATAATATTGATGTAATGTAATGTCATACCACAACATATATATTTATTAATATACATATTATATAACTTTGTCGTCAAGTGTGTTTGGGTTTTTTACGAATCCGTATCATATTAATTTCAACATTCGAATTTCCCTTGTTATTCACCTATATCCCTTTTATTTTAATTTTTGTATTGTACGGGCAGAAGGTAAGTTCAAGTTAATTGAAGAGCAGTGGAACGTAATTTATTTAGATTTTGTGTTGGACCCTAGGTAATTAATTTCTTATTGTGTTTGAAATTTGGATACTCTCCTGGTTATTAATCCAAAAGAGTTAAGGTCTTTGGTGTCCTAATTCCGGTAGGACCTTTTTAATTTTTTTCCGCTTAGAAACAGCAGAGGTAGGTAGCTATATCTTGATTTTTTTTTGTGATCAAGGCCTTTACGAATATTCAAGTATTCGTTTCGCGTGGGTAGTGTCCTAGCTCGTTCGCATATCAGAGTTCCCTCATTTAACTGCGTAACAATGTCATCCTTCGAAAAATTCAAGAGTCAGGGTGAAATGTTAGGTCTTTCGGGCAAAGACCTGCTAAATTACGTACAGGAAGAAGAGAGGAACGAACGGGCAGAGCAAAGGGAAGAGGAACTAAGAAAAATAGAGGAGAACAAACTGAAGATGGAATGGAGGAGAACAAACTGAAGATGGAAATGGAGGATAACAAACTAAAGATTGAGATGGAAGAACGTGAACAAATTAGGCAGCATGAGCTGGAAATGAGCCGAAATCAAATGGATTCTCAGGTCATCTGTTCCCGGGCTGAAAATCCCCAGACTCCTTCAGTCAAACTTCCCGCTTTTAATGATGAAGAGGACTTTGGGTCATTTTTGACCCATTTTGAGAGAATCTTTCAGATCAATAGATGGGATTTCGAAAATGATGGCGTCGCTCGCTTACTTCCCCTCCTAAATGCCAAGTTAATGGATATCTTCGCATCCCTTTCCCCGGAAGCAACTTTGGACTATTTCACGTTAAAGTCCGAATTGTTAGCCGCTGTTCATATGAATAACGAGTTCTACCGCTCCCGATTCCGCCAGGAAAGGATCCGCCCTGGCCAAACATTTCGACAACATGGGTACATCCTCCAGACACACCTTTAGTGTTGGCTGGATGCGTGCAAGATTTCCCAGGTCTACGAGTCACTTGTGGACTTCTTCCTTAGGGATCAGCTTTTAGCTGCCGTGGCTCCCGAAATTCGCGCCTTCATTAAGGATAAACGTTGCGCCACTTTCAAGGAGTGCTTGGAAGAGGCTAATGTCTACGCGGGTAGTCACGATTTATACCCTAAGGATGTTAAAAAGGCTCCCCAATCGTCCCCCCAAACTAAATTTTATGGCCCAAAGACCCCCTAAATTGGTTCCAAGATTTACCAAAGTTCCTTGTCCCTCGAAGCCAAGAAACTTCCATCCATCTGAACACCGAGACGTTAAGCCCCTAGTTTCTTCTCCCCCGGTTGTGCCGTACCAAAAGAACCCGATTGTCTGCTACACCTGCGGATTTCCCGGCCATTACCGCACGAACTGTCCTCAAAACTCCCGATTCGCAAACTCTCAGTCCCACCAACTGCACCAAATCTGGGCCACCCCTGATCCTCCTTTGTCTCCTCAGGAGACTCCCGATCCTCCCTCGCCCGCCAAAGACCCGGTCCATCAGGTAAACTTTCTCTTAAATGAGAACAACCCTGGTGAATTGAAGTTCGAGAAAGGAACTGTGAACGGTCGCTGAGTATCCACCCTCGTACGTGACACCGGGTGCACCTGTATTATAGTGTCTGAGGACCTACTCCCCCCTGTTGGCCCCGACCACAAGAAATTTGCGGTGGTCTACGACTTCCTTGGCCGGGCCAGTCATTTCCCAGTAATTCGTTGCCACATCGAGTGTGACTATATGTTCGGTTGGGCCGAAGTGGTAGCGGCCCCAATCCAGTTCTGCTCCGTTTTGTTCGGTCAGAACCTCGTAATCCACGACCATCCCGTGGCCCAGCCTGTGATTAACCGTACACAGGCAGCCCTGGAATCCCATGCACCCGTTACCCTGGAAACCCCTATCGACCCGAAGTTCCAAACCCTCCGGAGCGACAAGTTTTCCCGCGCCCAGAGGGAGTGCGCAACTCTCCCGCCCCCCTTCGGGAGAAAACTAAAGCCCTCGAGCGTGAGTCCATCCGAGGTAACAAACGAGTGTCGTATCTCGTGAAGAAGGACTTGTTGAGCGGTATAAAACATACTTTGACTTTAAGTCACGAGAACGAAAATTCAAGCCTAGCGCGGAGGTGCTGGTGCTACTTCCCACGGAAAGCAACAAAATCCTTAGCCAGTGAAAGGGACCCTACCCCGTCCTCGAGGCTAGAGGACCCGTGGATTACCTCATCCATACTCCAGCGGGAGCGAAGGTTTTCCACAAGAGTTGCATATATATTATCTCATTAATGTTCATAATTATGATTTTTTTTTTTGGTCCACTAAATTGTTTAGTCTTTAGTCCCATATTTATACCTCCATTTAATTGTATCCTTTTTTTGGGGGGGGGGGGTCCACTGAAATGTCGCCAATGTTCTTCTGAGATTTTTTTCTGGTTAAAATTGTACTAGTTAAATTCTCTAGAATTGACCTGTTTAAGGTTTATGTCCGTAAATTCCACGCTAAGCTCAGATTAAGTTTTTTTTGTGAGTACACCCGTCGTAGCAGGTCAGAATTTCCCTAGACCCTTGATAATTCTAGTTTGACGGGTGGGATGATCCTTTCTTACGCAACTGCTATGTAAAGCATCATCTTTCGGTTGGAGATGTGTGGAGGAATTCCACGTGGAATTTCATTTCCAGCACGAATGTTCCATGTGCTGGAGAAGATTCTGTTAGGCTTAAATTGGTAAGCCTAACCCCACCCCTTCCACAAGCGGTAGCATCGAACCGCTTCCACCACGGTCCATCTTTACACGGGTTCGAATATCCTCGGCCAGAGGATTCGAGGCCATTTGAGAGTAGAGCTGTTTCCCACTACCCCCCCCCCCCCACACACACACACCCCGTGGGGAGAGCCTCAGACGTATATAGTGCTCGTTTCCCATGAAACAGACACAGAGTTGAGAAGTCTCGCCCGGACCCAAGAAGATTCCCCTAGTTCCAAGTCAGGTACTAACAACAAAGCAAAGTGACAGCTGAACTATTTGTGTATTGGAATTAGCCCCAGCCAGTGAGGTAATTCCATTTAACGATCGCTACCGAGTGATTTTATCGACTTCTCTCATCGACTCCTGTCGAAGCCCTCCTCGTTCGCCCCTCGTTTTCGGGTGGCCGAAATACTCTTCCCTGGACCGGACGTTACCGCCCCCCCCCTTTTTTTGAGAACCGTCATCACTTTAAGTTCCCGCTCAGAAGTTTTGAGCGCCCTCGCTTCACGTGCAGAAGACATCCATGAAGCCTTATCTTGTCGTCTCACCCGGAATCTTCCGTAAGCCAACCCCTCTTTCCCTTCAGTAACCCATTTGCGTTAATTTCCCCCATTTGAATATTCTCCTCCCGTAACACATTAATTTTAACTTCATAGCCTGATTCATAACTACAATTCCCCCCTCGTTTACCGGTGTAATTTTGTCCATTAATTCATCTGATGTAATTTTGCCCATCAATTCTCTCATTATTTTTATGTAAATAAAATTATATTTTTGAACATGCCTCTTTAAATAGCCTTGAGCTTTGCCATTACACATATTATACCTGACCTCGTTGCACTCTTATCTAGTTGTTTCGCCCGTCGAAACTCGTGGCGTTTCGTCCCTTTTGTCGGTTTGCCTTTAAGATATTGGTCCCTCCCCCATAGATATAATATGGTATTGATATAATGTAATGTCATACCACGACAGTTTGTACCCCTGAGTCTCTTTATCTGACTCCAGAATTTGTCGGGATTGTCTTCATCATCAATGTTGTCGATTAATTGTTCCCATATTTCCGTCTGTTTTTCCATGATTATTCGTGTTAGCTTAACTTCAAGGCGGCGCATCCCGGCCACTATTTTCCTGCACGTTCTCGTGCGTCTCAACCGGTCATAGAGTTCCCTATGTTTCCTTGCTATACTTCTTATCTCGTCTGTCCATCTTGGCTGGGGGAGCATTCTATATGATGTTGTTGGGACGCTCTCCCTATCTGCCCTGATGATCGAGGTTGTTAATAGCTCCAGCTCTTCGTCTATTTCTTCGAGTATTGCTCCATTCAGTTCTGCTGGCTGGTATTCGTTCAGCATTTCCCAGTACCTCTCCCAATTTGCTCGATCGAAGGACTTCCTTGTCTGCACCGGGATCTGAATGGGCGCAAGGGAAATAGTTGTAAGTATAGGTATGTGATCATTAGGGACGATCGGTCCCGGAGTGCTATGATGGTTAAATGGGAAGTTGCAGCTGGTCAAGATTACGTCCGGCCTCGACGCCATGCGCGAATTTACGAATGTCGGGAAGTAAGGTGCAATTATGTCTAGTCTATCTTGGTCCAGTAAGAGTTGCAGATTCCTGCAACTAAGAAAGGAATTATTTGAAAAAGTAACGAACGGAAAATGGACAAAAGGCAAACAAGGAATCGTCAAGGCAAACTCAAACTAGAAAACTCTCAAGAAACTATAACAGTTATTCCTCAGCAATAAGATCAACCTAGAGCAGGAGGAATTGACTATTAAAACATAACTGGACACAAACAAATAAAATGTTGAGAAATCAACAAGAAAACCCAATATGGAATTCTAAGCAAAGAAAAAAGAAGATAAAGGCATGAATGCCCCAAGTAGTCACAAGAGACTAATACAATAAAAATACAGAAAAATAAATTAGAAGAAACAAACAGATATACGGAAAAGATTTATATTAAGAAATATTATTCATCATCAAAATTAGAATCAACGCACCTGCAAAGGTCTCACACAATCTAAGAAGAAAAGGGAAGACAAATAACCCATAAAACCTAAGAAATCAGCCAGTGACCTGGCAATTAATCATCTTCATATTCATCATCTCATCTATAAACCAATTTCCCTCAACTCCCCCCCCACTTAAAAAAAACTATCATGGTATCATTCTTTCCCTCCCCATACTTCTCTCATCTCAACACATGGAATTTTTTTCCCCCGAATTTTTAGACTTGGAAGAAATCTACAAGAAAATTAAGCTCACCGAAAAGTTCACAGCCGGCAAAGGAGGAAAAGGCGAGGGTAACTCACCTCAAGAAAACGCCATCGATTTTTACCTTTTCCCCACGGGGACTTCAAGAACAAGATCTATTTTGTATGGAACCACGTATAGCCGACCCATGATATCGTACTAAACACTGGGGAGTTTAACTTCCTATTTACGAAAGAGAGATGCTAAAAGCGGAAAGTTTATCTTCTTATTTATAAGGTTCAATGTGTGAACCGTTTAAAATTTTCAAACAAATGTTTACTAGGTTCGACCCCCACAGATTCAGAAGATGGAATCGAGGTAGGTGAAGAAGATCAGGGTGAGCACGAGCTGGAAGATAGTTACTTAATGAGAAGTACCTTAGATCAGGAAGACCTTTCGTCTGACCCACAGACACTCAGTCTCGTTGCCACAACTGAAAATATCTTCTTTTGCAAATATCAATCATGCTGCGATGGGGAAATACTCTCAGCATTATGGAACAAAATCGGTCGTCCAAAATCAGCAGAGATTATTGAAACTGTTATCAACTGCTCATTTTACGTGCCTTGCATTACATGGAGGAACTCTCTGTTCGATGCATTGTCATTACTTCTAAAACACAAAGACAAATTACATCAACTCATGACGTCCCTTGAACTTCCAGTGTTGAATTTCTTGGTGAGTATGTTTCAATTTTGGCTCCTATTGCAGTGACAATTGATCGCCTACAGGGAGAACAAAACTATTTTTATGGAGAATTGCTCCCTACCTTGCTCACTGTGTAGAAAAAGCTGAAGAGCCTTCATTCACTTTCTCTGAAATTTTGCTAACCTCTTTTAAGTGCAGTCACTAAAGGCTTTGGAAAGCGCTGCCAATCTTATTTGACATTGATGAATGAAGCCGTTGTTAAAAATGCCATTATTGCATCAACAAGCCACCCATTCTTCAAACTCTGCTGGTTAGATATTAATATTTAATGGGACAGTTCAAGCCACCAAGAGTGTTGAAAATAAGATGATTCAAGTGATTGATAATTTAGCAGAGGAACCCGAAGCTGAACCATCCAGTGGTGTATTGGACAGTGGCGATTATTTTGGATTTACAAAACCCACTCAAACACGATCAACCTTCAGGATTCAAATAAAACACTTCAAGGTTTAGATAGATATCCAAACATAAATAGGTAGATTAGCGACTCGGCGTAAAAAGTTTTTTTGGGGTAAATATTTCCGTTCACCCGTGTCGGAATATTCATACGCAAAGTAGTTCCTTTAAACGATCTAGCTAATTTGATTTAAATGTATAAAAAAAGGCAATAAAAATAGTAAAATGGTAAAAATATATTGACAAATAAAAATGACTCCAAATGAGGATAATAAAAAGATATTAAGTGAAAAACAAAATAAAAATTCAAATCAGTCATTTCTGACGTCAGACCCCCACCCCCACCCCTATTATAATTCGCAAAACGATTAAAGGCGCTGACATGATGTAGTTAAATCATTCACATATGTAAACGTTAGGACATTATTCTATAAACAATTAGGATTATATTTTGGGGGGCTATTGTAGATAGAGGGGATTAGGAAGAGGGGGAAAAAAGCGTAGGCGAGTTGCGAACACATTCCCGCGTCGTTGGACCACTGTTAGCCAGCGGCGAATCTACTTAGCCATCCTGAGTGTCAAAAAAGACTCATTCAATCGAAGCTTTTAAGCCGCTCGTCTGCTCTTCTCGCACGCTATACAACCCCCCTCCTAGAAGAGGATCGTATTTTGAAGAAATGAAGAGAGCCCGTTTGGAAATGTTATCCAAGGGCTAACGCTCCCTCTCCCGGGTCTGGGTACAATGTAGATAGAGGGGATTAGGAAAAGGGGCATAGAAAAAATAATAGTGTAGGCGAGTTGCGAACAGCTTCACGCATCGCTAGACCACTGTTAGCCAGCGGCGAATCTACTCGGCCATCCTGAGTCTCAAAAAATCTCATTCAAACGAAGCTTTTAAGCCACTCGCCTGCACTTCCCGCACGCTATACTGTGCCCCCAGACCCCTCCCTAATTTAATGAAACTCAGGATCATCGTAGTGTGGTCTCCCCATTGTGCTTACCCCCACACGAGCCGTCCCCTTAAATGTACTCCAAAAACATGAAACATTTTGGAACACGGACAAAATAGTACGTCCCATCGTTCGAGTCGCTAATCTACATATTTACCTAGTATAATTTATCCTAGCCTATCTAGCAGAGTATAACCTAACCTAGCTTAGTGCGTCCTACAATTGTATTTTGAAACTTAGTCTAGTCCAGCTTAGCTTACCCTAGTCTAGTATAGCCTATCCTAGCCTATTTCACTGGAGCCTAGCCTAGTTAGCATATTCTAGCCTAGACTACTATTGTATATCATAGCGTACCTTACCCTATTATTATTGTATAGTATATCATATTATTGCCTAGCCTAGGCTTGCATAGAATGCATAACTTACCCTAGCAAAGCCTCGCTTAAGCTAACCTGGTATAGCGAAGCCTATCCTAGTGTAGCATAGCTTAGCCCATCAGTCCCCCGAAGGCTTTATAAGTTTTCGATTCAGTGCTATGTAATCGCCCGAGGGCCTTTTTGTGTCCTTTCATGTATAGACTGGTATTTGCCCTAATAATTTGCCAATTCTTTTCAAACTCGTTATGTTATTGATTGAGCATCTAACTAAAATACATAAATAGCTTAGGTCAGGGGTTCTTTGTTTGTAAACCGAGTTTATGAATGAGAGTAACTTAACTCCGATCTCGGCCTCACCACAACATGACCGCGAAAAGAGGCTGACTTATTACTCACATTTATGTATACACTCCGTTTTCTGATGACTCTTCCTTATTTTTTAGTTAAATAAACTTAGGTTTTTCATTTTCCATCCAATTAAAATGAGGAAATGTCTTAAGTTAGTATATTATTAAAAGCACACAAGCCAGTAAGCCTATTTTGTTTGCAAAATACAGTTTTATAGGTTAAAAATAGGCCCTGAGCAAAATTTTCATAATATTTGAGATATAAAATAGTATCCCAAGAAGGGCGGCAATGTTTTCTATAATTAGATAATAGGGTTTAAAACGTAACTGATTTAAAAAGCATAAAACAGCACCATGGGTGTTGATGAAAATTTATGTAAGAACTAAGAATTATGAATCATAATTATAAATAGGTAGAAGGTTATGAATAATTTTTTTAATTATATCAATAGAATGATTCTTTTCAAATAAAATGATATATTATTTGATTTATAAAAAAGGATTTAAATATTTTATTTTAATTATTTTCAATAACGTGTACCATTTATATTTTTGCAGAGGGCGAGTTCGAGAAAAAAAAGCCGGGCGACTAACATAACATAACATAATTTCACTGACAACAAAAGCCACAAGGGCCTATCAAAAGTCATCCGCATTTGTCAAAACCCACCCACAAAATGCATCCATAGGATTGCGTCAGATCATGTATCTACAATATACAATTTAAACAATCCATAAAATTGTGTCCGATCATACATCTACAATATAATATTCAAACCATACACAGGAATGTGTCAAAAACAAAAACGCATCATCATCAAGACATCAAAATCCAAATCAATCATAATATACAATAATAAAAAACTGCATCCGCAGGAATGAGTCCAGAATACCCCCTAAAGTTAACCCTCTCTCCCCATAAAATCATCTAATCTGCGTTTGAATACATTCAAGTTTGGACTATCTACCGCCTCAGATGGCAAACTATTCCAGTAATCTACCCCTCTATTGGTGAAAAAATATTTTCTAACATCCATCCTGCACCTCTGTTTTTTTAATTTTTAAGTCGCGACCCCTAGTCCTATTACTACCTTCCAACTCAAATAACTTGCTAAATCCAACTTATCCCTCCCAGAACAGATTTTTAAAAGCTCAATCATATCTCCCCTCACACATCTTCTCTCAAATGAGAACATATTTAGTACCCTCAGTCTATCTTCATATTCAAGGTGCTTCAGAGAAGGTATTATTTTTGTTGCCCTCCTTTGTTGATGTCATGACTAAAATGCGGTGATGAATTATAGAGTTTAAGGATAACCTCTTTACTCTTGTAGCTAACATTCCTGTTGATATATCCTAGCACCCTATTTGCTCTATTTTTTGCCTCAATACACTGCTTTGAAAACTTTAGTGACCTATCTACTACTACGCCTAAATCCTTTTCATCCTCAACTGAATTCAGCCAATGCCCATCCATTTCATAGCTAAATTCCCTATTATCGCTTCCCATGTTAAGAACTTTGCATTTTTTAAGGTTAAAAGTCATTTGCCACTTCTGAGCCCAAGCTAATAACTTGTTTAAGTGACTCTGCACTTTAAAGCTACCCTCAACTTCTTTGATTACAGCTGCCAATTTAGTGTCATCGGCAAAAATTGATACTTTGCTATTTACATCCTCCCCAAGGTCATTTATATAAACTATGAATAATAAAGGGCCTAGAACTGATCCCTGAGGTACGCCACTGATAACGTCCCTCCACTATGACCTCACCCCATTTAGCACAACTCTCTTTTTCCTGTCTTTCAGCGATTCAGTTATCCAATTCAAAACTTTACCACATATCCCATGCATTTTTAATTTGTGAACTAGTCTCCTATGTGGAACCTTATCAAAAGCTTTGCTAAAATCTAAGTAAATTACATCAACATTCTCTCCCTTATCTAATTGTTTTGTAACATAATCCATAAAATCTAGTAAATTTGTTAAACACGATCTACCTCTTCTAAACCCATGCTGAGCATCATTTATTAACCTACCATACTCTAGATGGTCAGAAATCCCCTTCTTGACTATCTTCTCAAGGATTTTGCAAACGATAGAAGTTAAGCTTACTGGCCTGAAGTTATTCGGGTCCTCTTTACTTCCCTTTTTATAAATTGGCACTACATTCGTTAATTTCCAATCATTAGGTATTTCTCCAAACTCTAGTGATCTAGTATATAACTTCTCAAGAGCTACTGCAATACTATCTACACCTTCTTTGAGTAACCTAGAATGAATGTTGTCTGGGCAAGATGACCTACTAGTATTTAACTCTAATATTATTTCCCTGTTCACATTAACGGTATTCAACACTACTTTCCTTGACCTAATGGGTTAATATATCATAGCCTAACCTAGCATATTATAGCGTTGCCTAGCCTAGTATAGCCTTTCATACCCTGCGTAGCATAGCATAGCTTAGCCTAGTTTTTTTAAAATCTTATTTTAAAGTAGCCTAGTACTAGGCAGTTTTTAATACGGCGACTAATGCCCAAGTAGGCAGTCGCCAAACGAGCTCTTAAAATAAAAAAAAATTAGCCTAGTATAGTATAACCTAGCCTAGCATTAACTATCCTATCATACCCTAGTCAAGCATAGCTTATTATTGTCTAGCCTAACATACTATATGCTATACTAGCATAGTATAGCCTAGCAGAGTATCGGCCGAAAGGTTATGATGGTATTGCCAAAACAAAATAATTCACGGGCTAACCTTGGGAGGACTTTGGCAATTATAGAATTCGAAAGAGAATGCAAAACAACATAAGGGTTTCAAATTTCGTTAGAATCGGCAGAATAGTTACAATGTTATTACAAAAACAAAAGAAAAGCAAAACGGGCACCGACCGAACGACCGACTAGACTCGTGCGGTACTAATAACTATGCACATAAAATACAATATTATGTAACTATAAATATCTCTAATAATATAAGACTAAAAACTCATACTTATTCTCATTATGCTTCAATATCATGACGTCTAGATAAGCAACGAACTTCGTGAATTTTCCCCCTTGCCATTTCGTCTATGCATTTATTCTAACAGCCCACTCACCTTATCAGGCACTTCAACTTAAGCAGGCTTGAGTAAGATGCTCGCGAAGATCCTTGAGAGTTTCTTGTAATACGTGAAAATTTGCAGCTTCTGGTCTAAATAATTTCTATAATTTTAATAGAATAATTAATTTATGAGATGAAAAGAAAGGAGAACTTAACATCAAATTTCTAGTAGACCCCCATGAGTGAAAGGCATATAAAATGCAATTTTCCTACAACATGTAAGATAGGTAGAAGCATTAGTAATCAACATGAACACTAACACTAATAAGCTTCAACATGATCTATGTAGAGAGGATTAATTAAATAATATTGATTAATATGATTAGGCATATTGCTTATTACTAAAATTATTTTTTTATACTAAGCGCTAGTCATATAGAGTAAATATATTGATGTTTTACATAGATTTTGAATACCTTTTGTAAATATATTTAATATATTTTGTACATATTGTATTTTGGCACCTAGATAGACCTTGCATGGATCTTCTTTCTCTGTAAATAAATGTTTTAAATGATTAGGACATTCTGTACCATTCGAAATTTTGGGTGGCCTAGATTTTTGGCTGGCCTTAAGGCAATTTGGAGTTGCAGCGCGTCACCTTAAAAAATTGAGATATTTAAAGACCAAAATTTGTTATATATATATATATATATATACTTACCAGTCAATGGCTTCGCCACTAAGATTAAAATTTGAAATCTAAAAAAAAGCAGCCATGGTTAAATTTTTATAAATTTTCTGAACTTCGCCAATTATAATAATTTTAAAAAGGAACTCTAAACTAAATTTCCCCCCCTTTCAAAATATCACATTGCTAAAATATAGTTATAGAAGATATATAAAAATAAATCTTCTGAACTTCACCTTTGTAATTCAGTGGGTTTAAAAATATCACAAAATTCGATACTTATGTTTATTTCTGAACTTCACCATTTTGTTTCTTGATATTATAAAAGAATTATTAGAAATAACTTTGATAAAAAAACATAAGTCATAACCAAACTAAAAAAATACTAAAAAAATCCCCCTTCTTAAATTATAGAGTTAGTGGTGATGATGATGATGATGATATTTTCTGTTACATTCATTCAATTTAAATTATTTTATTAAATAAATGTACTTAGAGTAATTACTCACGCCTTGAGTCTGAAGCTTCTTGCCGACGGCCTCCTTGATCTTGTTGACAGCCAGTGTCCTCCTGTTCTGGGCGTTCCACAAGGCCTGTGCCTTACCGTCAGTCTTGATGAAGGGGCGCCTCAAACCAGAGTTTCAGCCAGGCTACTTAAAAATAAAGATATTTAAAAATTATTTAATTAAATAAATCTACTTTAGTAAATGGAGCAAAAACATATTTAAAGTTGCAATATTTTAAAATTATTATGTATTTTGAATATTTCCCTAATATAAAATTATGTAAAGTAACTTAAACATTTGAAATAATATTTTAATTAAATTAATTAATAAACACTCACCTTGCTGACATCTGTTGTTGGCATAAGGTCAGCAGTGTGTGCCCCAAAGCGGCGGTGCTTGGGCTGCTCTCGGTGCACGTCCTCCTCCTCCTCTCTCTCTCCACCTCTAGGGCCTCCCCCACCTGGATGGTTGTAGGCAGTGCCTCATCTTCCTGTACACAATCCTGAACAACTTGGAAGTTTTTATGAAATAATTACAATTTTAAATTTGAACAGAAAGAGAGAGAGAAAAAAAAGGGAGAGATGGGGGTAGCGCTAGCTGATGGATTGCGTGATGCAGACGTATTGGTAATTTGGGATTTCTTTCTCTCAGCATTCATCTCCCGAGTGCCTACTAGTGCATAAGTCATCGTTGTGATATACTTTCAAGAGAAATAATAAGCCTGCATAAAAAAATTACATTTTCTTATAGAAATTAATTCTTGTCGGACGTTTCAGGTTGTGAAACCATTTTAAAGAAACTACAAAATGTTACTCAATAATGATTTCCCCCTGTTATAGACCATGCTATCAATCATTTAAGACCATTAAAAGAAACACAATTAATAACAATGAAAAAGAGAAATTAATGATATACTCCTAGGACCAATGGCACACAATCACATTCAAAGATAAAACAGCTTAAAAAGAAAATAAACAAAAAACACTAAAAGTAAAATGTCTAAAATAAAATTAACCTTAATATCTACTACAAAAAATCAAATAAAAGATCTAGCTCTAAGAACGATATTATTGCATGCTACTATATCTGAACAGAACATTTGGTATAACAATTCACTTGCCTTAACAATGGATTTAAGGCCATTGAAACATCCTACATTGGTTTTACCAAAATAATCTGCAGACTAGATGAGAACAGTACAACGATTGAGGACAATCAGATCACATTTTGAAGAAAAACACCAAATTCGCCCAACAACAGAAACATTAATAAAAAATACAAAAATCTATTTAAATAAAAAATTTGACGCCTAAATGCCCTTCGAAGCATCAAGTATGAGATATAATACCATTCATTAATATAAAAAAACAATACATAGATTCACAAGAACCCTAAAAATACTTTGAAACTTAAAGATTCTAAATTTCATTAATCGTTTCAGACCAACGTAACTAAACACTAAGATGTAACTACCGAAATATTATTAAAAATGAATCTTAGCTACAAAATTGACTTTTTAACCGGATAATTATAATTGTGCAGTTAGAAATAATTTCCGATCTATAAGGCCGAGCTAAAATGGATAAAATAAATTTGGGGGTTTGCTTTAGAAAGGCTAGCTTAATCGATATCCTCTCGTGACTGTGGGAAGAACTCCTTTCGAGAGCTTGATGAAGAGCTTAGATAACTACAACATTACCTTCTTAACCGGATAATATATTGATAATGAACTATAATGTCCATTTCACTGCGGTTAGGTAAGGATAATAGAACGAATTCCTTAATCGGCTAGAAAAGTCTCCTGGAATTCCTTAACCCTCTTCATCAGATATTATCCTTACCTAATTACATGGCATGGACGTTATAGTTCATTATCAAAGAAATTAAGCCGCGAAAACATTTTATAATTTCTCATTTTTCTGTTATGGTTGCCTACGCCAACCTGTACGAAAAGTTTCTTGAAATTTCTCATTTTACAAAAGTAGATGATTGTCCACTAAAATTTTCAATACATTGACGAGATGCATAACCAGTCGATAGCATTTTATGAATGAATAACCTGATTTTATTTTCTTTCTTAGTCAAGCAAGCAATAACACAGATCGTAGAACTTAAATCATTTCTTAGACCTTTTTCTATTCAATACCAAATCATTGACGTAGATACCCATGCAGATTCAGTGGTATAGGGTAAATATAACATAGTAAAACTAACGAAAGATGGGCGACCGCCGGCCTCATGGGAAGAAGTTCGACCTTAACCTGTTACCGACTGGTGATGCAACTACACCTCATTAAATGGCCTGAAAATGAGCTAGAAGAAAATGGATAGTACAGGTATCACAAAATCACTTCTGTGTAACAGATTAATTGTTAGTTGTAACCATCGGTGGTCTCTTTGTAGAGAGTCTGCAGGAGTAACACGATGCACCGGCTCTAAAGAAACTTTAGATGGTGTAGGTGCAAGTGCTGCTACGTTTCTCTTGTTGACGTGAACTCACAGCACACAGACATACCAGTCACTGCATCCAGCTTAGCAGAAAAATTAATGCTTTCTTGCTTCAGGTGAAGAAGTTCGTCATCGAGCTCTTGCCGGATAGTTTCACAGCAGTGCACTGCCCTAAAAGTGAACTAGAAGAACGTTGACGGGGCAGTCAGGCCGTTAGATACATCCACTTGTTTGGCGTGGATGAGGAACGTCAATCCAGGCATGCCCGATGTAGTGTTGAGGAAGCAAACCATTGTTCTTTTAACCGCATCACAAACTCACTTCTGTATAGTGTCATTTGAATCATGAAGGATTTATAGCGTGGTGTCAAGAATCGTGCATACGAGTGTGCTAACTGGACTCCGGTGTAAATCCCCGACGGCGGTCAGGTGAACGTCTAAATATGGTTGTCAAGGCGGATGAGGTTGCAACAAAAGGATCGATTCCGGTCGTTTTGAAATCGCATGTAAGCGAATATAGGATACGTTTTGCGAAGATGATGTGCAACTTTTCGCCTACTTTGAAATTCCACGCATAGGCTTTCAAATGTCTAAAATTCTTCTTGAACAGATGAATAAAAAGTTCTCAACTCAAAAGAAATGTCAAACTTGTTATTGTTTATTCAGAAGCAGTTCTATATTTTTTTCCTTAAAAAGAGTCACTAAGCGCTCCTTGCTCCAATTTAATGTCCCTACTTAACAATTGTTTTTTTATGCTATATTTTTAGTCATTACCTGTTAAAACCGGATTAAAACCAGATTTAATACGAGTTTTGAAATTTTCGGTTATTTTTTTAACACCATGTTAATTGATTAAGGAAAATGCGCCTCTTACATGCTGCTAGAACAATACAACATAGGAGAAGCAGTGGTGGGACATGGAGACTGTGGTTGGATGGTGAGCACATTTATCGAATTGTATACTAGGAGTATGTACTTTCCACTCATTTTCCTATTTTTCTTTTAAAACACGGTCATCATCAACCGCTTTCCCACGTGGTGGAGTTGTCGCCCTCGCGCGGATAAGACGTTCAGATGTGCGGCTTTCCAGGCCAGTGCCCCCTCTCTCCAGGTATTTTATCACACACGCTGGAAGACAGGACAGTATGGGTATTCTTTTTCCTACCCCGGCATACATTGCAATAAAATTTCTCTATTTGTTTGAACCAATCCATTTGATTATATTAATTATTGTTAGAATGACATTAATGGTCCACACACTTGTCGAATGCACTCATGGGCGATGGAGAAAACCCGTAATCTAAATGAATCAACTCACTTCTATCTCTCAGCAGCGATTCGACGACTCATTATTAGGAATCAATCAATCGAATGAAGTCGCCTAGGAAATAATATTCAAAACTCTATATTGCATTGACAATGATGGGCGGGTGTAGGTGGGTAGAAGGGAGTACACCGCTGTTGTTTGATGAAGTGAAAAGCACGAACACGCATAATAAATACGCTTCCACACTTCTGTCATCGTACGCCAGTCCCGTCAAAATATTTTGGCACCAAATTTCGCGAGTCAATCAATATGAAATCCGATATTAGAGCAATACAGATCAAGGAATCGAAATTGTATATATGCAAACAATTAATTTAATGATACATGTGAATTTATATGATTATACGGGTTTGCTCATAGAATTCATAGCATCAAATTATATTATCGGTCCCGGAATGTTTTGGAATAGAATTGAATTTTCGTACAGCGTCTGGCGCGAACCGATGATGGGGGCCTGGATTGGTTCAAGCGCTCTGGAAAGAATTCGCTGCTGGGAGATTCCGATACAAGTTGCAAAGGCTTTGCTCAGTTGGTGTGTGATGCTGTATTGCTTTTTTTTTAAACGCTATTTTACGTGTGTATATGAAATCCAATGTATCCATTGCCTTATAAATTATTCCATTTGATGCTAAAATAAAACATTAAGAAATTTTCCCTCTGAAAGTGGTTAGATGAATGTGGATTTAGAGACGAGCTTTATTTAAAATTCAAGCGGTGTATATGATTCGGCACTGTAATTGATTAATTCTTTTCGGGTGTATGAAATGCCGTGGTCAAATGGAATTTCACTTTTCAAACAAAACAAATTTTAAACATGCATCCTTGCATCATTTCAACAAATTATGGTATAACTCTTTAATAGCGATAAGTAAGTACCGTCGAAATCAGAATTTATTTGAAGTATATGAATAATGGCTTTGAGGTCCTCCTTTCGGGCTTATTGCACTTTCACTTTTTTTCTTTTTCTACGTTTTTTTTGTAACTGTTCTGCCATCCGATATAACTAACTCTTTAACTAACCGCAACGCACTAGTTATTTTTCCCTATAACTAGTTATATCGAATTCAAAAGCAAATATTTTGTATTTGATACTTTCACTCATTCAAACATTTTTTTCAAGCTTCTTTGCCCTTATTTATTTACCATTTTTATATTTATTTCAGGGAAGCTGTAAATAAGATCTGCATAAAAACAAACAAACAAACATTAAACTACATGAAATTCTTCATTAATTGTCATATAAATTCGATATAATTCAAAATATTCTTGAGGACAGGGTTTGTCCCGTTCGCAATTAATATTAGCAATATATGTATCAATGTATAACAAATACTACTCCTACAATATTATTAGCATGTGAAGGTCTTTAGATTATTATTATTATTAGAGAAGTTGCAATATAAAAATGATTTTCATACAACCAAAGATTGTGTTTATTATCATTATTTTTGCGCCCAAGTTTGTAAGGAGAAATGTGTAAAGAAGCGTCGAAGATAGAGGGACTTGCTGGCCTTGGGGTTGGAGCCCTTCCCCCTTCCCAGGTGCCAGCCACAGTACTGTTGCTCCCCCCCCCTCCCGCCCTCCTCAAGCTACACATGATACTTTGCGGTGCAATGCAGCCCGATTTCCTTCGTTGGGGGAGGGGAGAAGTATCATGAGAGTTGCGTGCCCTCAAAGTGCTCCAAATTATTTGCTTCAGCTCTGTGCCGTCCGATCATTCACCCAACTTCACCGCTTTCTTTCCTTGCCGCTGGTTTTCGCTTCTCAGTTTTAAATGGCGCGAAGATACGCGCGCGCCATCTGCCGAATGAGAGACTAGTATCGAGCGTGTTGCACCCTCCCCCTGCCCCCACAATAGACACCACTCTTTTTCTTGCCTAGTCAATGAACGAATTCATGGGATTATTATACAGAAACGTCGATTTTCACTCCATCGTTGTTATTTTCACGCATTGGGGCTTTTACATTTAGTAGCCTTTTATGACGCGCGGCTGTCACCACAGTGATGGCATCCATATTCCACAAAGGTGGGGTACATTTGAATATTCCTGGCACTTGCCTATCCTGTTCGTGTTGGAGCTTAATGTGCGCCCAAGGACCCATGCATAGGGATTGCTGGTTTAGAAGACAGAAGAAGCGAATGCAAGTTCTCACATCTAAGCGCTTAGGTTCATTGCACAATCGTATTCCCACGGGCTTATGATACCCCAGGTCCCAGTACTCAAGACGCTTGGTTATTGGGGCTCATCCATTTGTGTGTCCTTTTCCTGGTTGGTTACCACGAAATCGACCGTGGCCGATTCACTGATAGGGGCGTAGGGGGGAGGGGGGCAGAATGGAAGATAAAGTTCGTCGAGGGAGAGTCCCGGGACTGAGGCCCAGAGAATTGGACCCCTTGCCTAAATTTATGATTGTTATGTTTTGGGGACGCGATGCAACGCAGCCGCCCAAGTAATGGCGACCTGGGGCTTTATTCTGCGGCAAATGTTATACAGCCTGAGTGGTTCCCCCCCCCCCTCCTCTCCAGCTGAGCGAAGTTAAGCCACGTCGGATGTGGTCAGTCTCGGGATGGAGTTCAGTTTTGGGTCGATTTCGTGTGGTTCGGATTCCACATTAATCAGCGCGCTCATCAGGCGGCAGGAATCGGGAATAATAAGCTAATGACAGGTTTTACTTCAGAAATGAAATCGAGAGGACCAACGTGAGCATTTTGCTTATCGAATGAAGAATTCAGGACACATACTTGCCCCTCCTCGCGATTTTTCGGGGAGACTCCCGGTTTCTTCCCAGAGTCACAAATCTCCCGATTTCACACAAAATTTCAAACTTATACAAACCTTTCGTCATCACAACCTGATTGTGGCACTGTGCCTACTCAATCCTACTGTTTCCCCCCCAGATATCCATACAGCTACACCGTGGTTAAGCTAGTTATCACCGTTACACGCGTGCAAAGAAGAAGAAAAAGAAGAGAGCTACTTGTCTCGTTCTCCCCGGAGTGACGGAGAGAAATGGGAAATAGATAAGAAAGAGCAGAGAAAGAAATAATGGTGTAAATTCCAGACGTCCTGGAACAAAGAATTTCCGTTTCTTACGGACAGGTTCAAAGGAAAGGGGTATTCTTTTACCAAAATCCGCTGCGTCCGATTTTTGCATATGGATCGCCCTCGGGGGAAATAATCACCCAGAGAAAGAGGCTGAAAGAAGAAGGCCATCGCAGCCAACAGGGCCAGCGAAGTCTTGTCGGCATGCTTGGAAAAAGCTGGACCTGATGCAGTAGTATGTTCTGAGAGTAAGATGGCTGTGTAAGTGGCCAAACAGAATATCCCCCTTGTTTAATAGTCAATGTGTTGTCTATTTGTAGAGATGCTAACTTTAATCCGACGAGGTCGAGCTCACCTCGAACCAATACCAAAAGCGAAACAGAAGCCAATTCTCTCCTGGCACAGATTAATAAAATTAAAAACAAAAAAAATGTTATCATTATTATTATTATTGGGGGGGGGGCATTCTTTGAAAGCCTACAGAATGTAAGAACAGCCTCTAAAACTCCATTTATTTCTGGAGTTGGGAGGGACTAACATATCCCAGGTTTTGTTATGAAATCCTCCCTACTTTTGAGGCCTCAAAGTTGGGAAGTAGGATAGGGGGGATGATAGATAATAGACGTAAGGAAAGGGGGAAAGGAAGGAGTAGAAACAAATTAGAGTAGCAGAGCGTAAAGGAACGTCACTCTGTTGGTGTAACTCATCTCAAATTGCTTTGTTTATGTGGATTTGTGCTCTTCAGTGCTTAATTTCTTATTTTTCGTGCTTTTGTTATATATATATATATATATATATATATATATATATATATATATATATATATATATATATATATATATATATATATATGCTAAATAATCCCACAGGAAAATGAAAGGCGGATTCCAAGTACTTTCGAACCTGTTCAATTCATTATCAAGGAATAATAAGCTCTTCATCGAAGCCCTCGGAAGGAGCTCTTCTCTCATACCCAAGAAGATAATATATATATATATATATATATATATATATATATATATATATATATATATATATATATATATATATATATATATATATATATATATATATATATATATTGCGAATGAAGATTATGTAAGGCTTTATCGACTAAATCTTATTTGATCGGCAGAACATATAAAAACTTGTATGCCCCCAAACAAAAAGGAGGGCTTCGTTGCTGGGTCTTGTGCACTGCATTCACCCACATTCCCACACACATTCGAATGTCGAGATTTGAACTCCCTCTCCCTAAATAAATACGCGCCTCCGGTCGGTATAGTATTTATATTTTATATTTCGTTGGTGAGGCTTAATTCAGCCATTATGAGCTCGTAATCATGTGTGTGAGAGGTATCATAAAATAGGCCTTATCCTCTCACCGAATAAAGATCACTTTGGTTTTCCGTAAAACGTTTTATCAACGTAATTCCAGCCATTTTCTGGACGTGAACAAAATCGATATAGAATTCAGTCTCAGTTTGGGTCGTATTTGAGGTTTCTTAAGGACCTCCCCGAAAAACGCTGCAGAGAATCTTAATTTTTTAAAAAAACTTCTTTCCTATATTATTTGCCCTGGATTTCATAATTGAAGCGTGAATATTTGTTTTTATTTTTTTTATTTACGAGATGGAAGATAAAAGGAAGTCTGAACTCCATCCATTAATGAAATATGAGTTTACCCTTTTCTTTTTTTCGGTGTTTTATTTCATAGTTTTAAGTTTTATCGTATTTAATAGTCGAAGATTTTAGATGTATAAATCGCATCAAACAGATTCATTCTTTTATATAAATGGAATCTGTACCTTCATATCTACAAATGTTTTTAGTGGTAAAAAAATAACACATAGTCATTAAAGTATGTATGGAAGAACTGACTATAAATTATTATCAATGAATATGTAATGAGGTTCTCGAACGCTTGGAAGAAAATTAAGTGGCCTAAGTTAGCTTTATTCTATGATTAAGGGGAGATTACGTTCTTTCACTCCAAAGGATTCTAAATATAGTCAGACCTGTTTCCGTCGTTGGGGATAATTCCTATTTACGTAATTATTGAAAGTGAATTTCACCTTCCAACCCGACCACAGCTTTGAAGCACACACCGGGCCCTAGGCCAAGCTTGACTCGGCCAAGAGGTGGTGACGTCACGAACGACATCACGAGATCGCTTGGCTTCATTCACGGGAGAGGATGCGTATAGCCGAAAATTCAGGATTCATAATAAAGATTTACGATCCTCTCTATATGTAAATCACGGTGGGAAGCAGAAAGGATGTGAGGGCGTACAACGGTGGTCCAGAATTGTCGTAGATTATGAGAGGGAAATGTTTCTAAGGGGAGAATATGAGAAGAAAGGGAAGAGGAGGGGAACGTGTGGCTCATCGTTTAACCAGTCTTTCGCGACAGCCGGATATGATTACGAGCGATGATCGGTTTTAGGGGAGACGGATATTAATTTTCTGTGCACTCACCGATAGTGTAATATTCGGAAATGAAAGGGCAGTTTACAGCTCAAAATGCCTCTAATATTATTGATACAAACCATTTCTGTTAACATTTGTATTATCCACTGGTGTCAACGATTCAAAAGATAACACTGGGTTGTTTTTTCAACTGAATTAGGACAATTTTACACCGAATATGTTATCACTTTCCTCCGATCAGGTCAGGTTTTTGTGCTAAATCGATTATATTTTTGTGAAATTTTTGGTTGATTTTTGTTATATTTCTCATCTTAAATAGGTTTTTAAGATAAAATAGCATCGTTTTCTAATACAAATTATTAATTAAATGTTACAAAAATTTATTATTGTACAGTGAATAGTAGACATCGATAAAGGTAACTAACTACATGTATATTGGATCTTAGTTCATAATTGTTCAGAATTCAGGGCATGAACTTCCGTTTCTTCGCACTCCCAGAATGTTCAGAGGTAGAGATGTCTCTTTTCAGTCTAACAGTAATCAGCGATCATGACTGCATCCCACTTTCACAAGGAAGTTCTTTACAACCAGAACAAAAGCGTTCCACGCTTCTAGTTCCACTTCGTTCGTTGAGTTTTCAAACTCTGGATATTTGATGAAGTTGAGGATTGTCAGAGATGCCAGCTTTCGATTTCTTCGTGGTCAATCCTGTAAAAGCTTGAAACAAGTAAGTGAAGCAGCCGCCATCCTTGTCCAGAGCTTTGGTGAACTGTTTGATCAAACCAAGCTTGATGTGCAGCGAAGGGAAGAGTATCCTGTCTTTGTCCACCACAGGTTTGTTTATGACGTTCCTTGCTTTGCAAGGCACCATTTCCTACCGTACAGGCCAGTCCTTTTTTTGTGTAATGCTAAGCTTGTCCCTCCTATCCGTCAGAAAGCACAGGTACTTACTTGGTGAACCCGGTCTGTTGTTCTAACAAAAGGTTCACTATCTTCAGGTCAACACAAATCAACCACTCATGCTGATCAAACTAATTTTCTTCAGCACATACTTTTCCCCGTCATACTTATCTTTTAGTGTAAGCAAATGAACGAGGGCTACAGAGGCAAACTAGTTGCCGTTGTGTATTAGAATACATTTCAGCATTTGCTTGCTGCCATCGATGAATAGTCTCTAATCTTCGGGTTGGTACTGTGGCGCTCTAAGCTTCTGCAGAAACTGCGCAGTATCTTTGCAGTACATCAAGTCCTTCTCTTCAGAGAAAAAAAAGGGGTAGTTTTGATGTCTTTTAGGTAGGAAGTGATGCGAACACTTTCAGAGAGGAGTTTTTTTTTTCCTTCAATCTGGATTCCACCAGTTCGGCAGAGGACTTTGACATGCTGAGATCGTAAACTAGATAATTTAGCTCGTTTTTGGAAAAAGGATGCGGAGCATTATTGTCAAAAAACACTTCTTCCTTTTCGTGAACACCGGAGGAAATTTTGTCACTAATGTTAGAATCAACCATGGACCAAAGTCGAGGAAGATGTGAAGTTCCCCAACAAATGAGATAACATGGAATACTAATACGTATTCAAGATTATCTTCACAGACACCCAAATGGCACAGAAGGTGAAGGAGGGTGAATTCTTAATTGGGAGCTCACCCCAATTAAGGTCTGCTTCCATTGCTTTAAGCTGGAACACCACAGCACCAAAGACTGCAAGGGACAGGAAATTACCTGTGTCAAATGTAGTGGAAAAGGGCACGGTTGGCTTGATTGTACCGGAAGAGAAGAAAGGTTCCCAAACTGCGGCCAAAAACACGGGGCAATGACCATGTTTTTCCCTAAGAAAAAGGAAATCCTAAGAGAAAATCCGAGGAAAAAAAGGCTAAGGGGGCTAGCAGGGCAGGTACCTCTTACGCTTGGGCAACAGAATCAGCCCCAGCAAGAGTTATCAAACCACAAGAAAAAAATTACCTTAAGCTAGAAAACGAGAACTCCAACAAGATTCTCACATACATCCTGTATGCACATGTGAGAAACTTGGCCAACTCGGGCTGTTTTTCCAAGGAATTAAATACAATGCAGGTAAAGAATGGGTTTTCGGAAATGTGGTTCCAGGACCCCCTCTCCATCAGGGGACGTTATACAACTGCAGTTCTAGTCCCAAAGAGAGGCACCAGTGACTGCATTGCCCGCGCCAAACAACACTACCGAAAAGAAGACTATCCCGGAGGCCACGTCAGGACTCTAAAGGTCAACAAGCAAGGACCCAAGAGTGAAGGTCAGAAGTCTCCGGGAACTCAAAGAACAGATAGCTGTCAGGAGGATAAAACAAGCAGAGGGTAACCTCTCAAGTTCTACATCCGAAGAAGAGAAATTCAAAGCCCCTTAGGCCCCCGAGAGATCGAGGGGTATGGGGAAGTCTCCACGACGAACCTACAAGTTCGATGGAAATGAACTTAACTTCAGATTTTACTCGTCGGAGCTGGTACTTTTTCAGAGAACCTTAGCACTATGGAAGTCTTTAAGCGTTTCCACACAGGCCAGTTTGAATGATCCTTCGACGCGCCCGCACAAGAATCGGTTTTCGAGGAAGCCCCACTATCAGAGGGACTCCTGCATTAATCTAAGTTATGCAGAATTTAAACAACTCAAGAATAGAAAACTAAAACGCAACAGGAAGTAGAAGGGAAGACAGAAAGAAAACGAGACAAAACAAAACATGGAAAACACAACAATACATTAAAATACTAACCACTAAACGTACATGGATGGGAGGAGAAATCTACCCTATACGGAAACATATTCCGAACAGTGGACCCCGACATCATCCTCATTTCAGAACATGGCATCAACACCCACACCAACAGAATAAAAATACCAAATTATATAGTCATACAAAAAAATCACAAACAGAATCGATACGACGGTGCAGCCATCGCGATCCGGAAGAACATAACATTCAAAACGTTACCAGACTTAGACGAATCATTCGTGGTCATTGAAATCCCGACCCTGGTTGGAGGCCTAACTATGGCAGCTGCCTATCTTCCGCTCCGCCGCCATTACCTGCTAATCAACAACTTCCTTACCCTTTTCGGGCACAGGAGACTGACGTTGATAGGCGGTGAACTAAACTCCAGATGCTGAGCATCTGGTTAGTTACCGTATCAACGAGCAAAGGGAAAGAAACCTGGAGTTACTGCTCAAAAGAGATAGGCTTCAGGGGATCGGCCTATACTTTCCGACCTTCCTAACATACTGTTCTGCAACAAAGGCGGGCATAGTGTTAACGAGTACAAACTTCTCCTTTAACATCAGCAACGAACCTTGACCCATGGTCTCGAGCGATCATATTCCTATCATTACAACTATCTCAATTGCGCAAATGCCCTTCACACTTAGGAAAGGTTATGCGAAAGATAACCGGGAGCTGTATAAAGAGATGCTAAGTGATTACCATGAGGAGATAAACAAAATCACTGATCTCCATTCTAGCCGACGAGAGACGCGTTCCCAGAATCTCACATTAAATGCTCCCACAACCTTGGTGGACGGACGAGATGAGAGATATCGTCCAAGAACATATAGCAATATATGGGAAAATCGGCATACAGGACCAAACCGTGAAATAAGAGCTCGAATGCGACGTTTAGGGGATTGCCTCCGAAAGCCAGAACACGAGTCGAAAAGGAACACCAGCTCATAGAGGATCTAGAATCTCTCGGAAGAAGATTAAGAAACCACTGGAAAGATTTTCGCAATATCCCCTGACGAAAAAGATGACTTCGACTAGGAATTAGAAAACCAAATGCTCGAATACCTTGACACAATGAAACACAGGACCCATCCATATTCCCAAGTATCCCAAGTAAGAGAGATGGTTAACCATGGGCACCCCATCATGTTTGAAGAGACCATGACCACCATAAGGTCTTTCAAACAGAGGGTGCCCGGCTGGTCTGGGCTCACGAAAAACAAGCTGGTGAATACCCCACGGCAAATTATTCAGGGCTTAGTAAGCACCATGAATGCTGCACTGAATACAGGATACTTCCAAGGCTGATATAAGATGGCTAAAATCATCTTCATCCCGAAAGGGAATAAGCACCCCAGACGGGCTGGTTAACTACGCCCCAATCTCTCTTTCTGGAGATATTCGACAACATTTTTGAGAAGATCATAGCTGAAAGGCTACAAGCTCAACTGAACGAGTTAGGAGTGAACAACCCACAACAGAATGGGTTGTTCAAAAAAAGGGGGCACAGATACGGCCCTAGCGCTCCTAACCGATAAAATTGCATATTGCTGAGCGAAAGGATAATATGTAGACAGTGTGCTGAGGGACATGCAGAAGGCCATTGATAAGGTTTGGCTGGAAAGGCTCCAATACAAGAGCCTAAGCCTCCAGCTAGATCCAATCCTGGAAAGGATCTTATGCGACTTCGTTATGGACAGAAGGGACTATCTCATAATCGAGGGATACAGAAGACCCAAGTTTGAACTAAAAGGGGCGTTCTCCAGGGGAGGTGTTTGAGCCCATTGTTCTACCTGGTCTTCACCATCGACTCGCTAACTCCAGTGAACAGGGAACCGATGTATCTGCAGTTCACAGATAGCATCACTCAAATCGACCCATTCACGGAGAGGAAAGCAAGGGCACAGGCAGCTCAAATGATAGCGGAAGTCTCTAACGTCAACCAGTACGAGAGAAAATTGAAGATCAGAAGTAATAGGGATAAGTTCAAGAACGTTCCGTTGAACTGCTAGTCTACGTGGCCTATCGTGATAGATGGGAGGAGATACGGCTACTCCGCCGAAGGCACAGTCCTGGGCCTAAAGATCTTCCTCCATGGATACTCGAGGCACTACACGGAAAGGCAGAATTTGGCAAAGAGAGAAATCTCTAAGCTATACAGATTTAGAGATATTAGCTCGGCCAACATTAGGAAAAGCTATCTAATGCTTATCCGATCTAAGCAAATCTATCCTCCATGAGAAAACTCCAAACATGTCCAGAATTCCGCATCCCTGATATAATCAACAAGGCTAAGAGACGCGACCCTCTCCGGCAAATGGATCTGCACAGAAGACAACGTTTGGAGCCCGTCAACGTCGCGACTTAGAAACTGGGCAAAAAGGTCTGGGCAACATTGACCGATATTATCATTCCGGAATAGCACAGGTGGCAGTATCAACATCCCTGCCAGACTGTGGAAGAAAGTTATCCGCGGTCATAGGTTCCCTAGCAGCAAACTCTATTCTGAGGAAAAATTTTGCCAATGTTCACGTAACAAATACACAGGAACATAAACACTTCACAGACTACAACGGAAATTAAAACAACATAATCAACATAACCGCAAGGTGAATTGCTGAAATTGATAGCTAATAAAGGCTTGAAAGCTCAACAACAAACCGACGAAAATAAGGACAAAGAAACAAGAGACAACAATAAGAACACTTAAAAATGACACAAACCAAAGAAAACACATAAAACACGAGAAAAGGATAAAGAAATAAAAGGACAAAAAAGAAAGCGATGCTCTCTTCACCAGGGCAAAACCTCTCCCTTCCCCATTATTATTTATTTCACCATCTATTTTCTTCCACTATCGAGTACATCGTTGTTCTCATTCTGCAGTTGATGGTAATAGATACCGAAAATAGTTCTGTATATATATATATATATATATATATATAATTTATGTTTCCGTGATGAGTAATGATATATATATATATATATATATATATATATATATATATATATATATATATATATATATATATATATATATATATGTATATATATATATACAGTGGGTGCAATAAATATCCGATACATGGTCAAAAGTTTATTTACCATAGTTATACATAGTCCTCTCAATCAATTACCAAGCTCCTTTCAGCCTACACCTCCATGAACGAATGGCTATCTGCCAAGTTTTTCAAACTTAACCACGATAAAACTGAAGTTCTCCTTGTTGGTACCGCTTCGATGGTGGAGAAATCTAAAGCTCTCTTCATACCCCCCCCTTAACCTTGGGGAAACCAATGTCGCCTTCTCTGATACCGTCAGTAATCTTGGTGTTATTTTCGACGAGCAACTCTCGTTTAAACCGCACATCCATCAAATCTGTAAGTCTTCCCTCGGTTTCCTCCGCAACTTTTCACGTGTTCGATCCCATTTTGATCGACGAAGCCTTGAGACTGCTATTCATGCCTTCGTCACCTCACGCTTAGACTACTGCAATTCTCTTCTAGTGAATCTTCCTTCTTCGTCACTTCGCCCCCTACAACTAGTTCAAAACTATGCTGCCCGGCTCCTCCTTCGCCACTCCCAGTTCTCTCCTCCGATGCCTCTGTTACAGGAGCTACACTGGTTACCTATTCGCTTCCGTACCCACTATAAAATTCCTCTCATCACCTACAAGGCCCTAAACCTCGAGGCTCCGCTTTATCTCTCGTCTGCCCTCTCCCATCGTCAAACTCCTCGGGCACTCTGGTCTAACCTCGCTCCCATCCTGCACACTCCTCGTTCTGTCCTCTGCTCAATAGGTGATTGTTCCTTCTCAGTTTATGCTCCTAGACTCTGGAATGCTCTTCCTGACGAAGTCCGATCCTCTCCCTCCCTTGCTACTTTTAAAAGTCTCCAAGGACTCATCTCTTCAGAATTGCCTTCTCTCCCCTGTAAACTTCTCTACACTCGCTATACAACCTACACTCTGGGAGGGCTAACAGCCCTGAAGGGCGCATTATAAATACCTATTATTATTATTATTTTGTACGTTGAATACAAATTGGTATCATATTGCAAAAATAGTAAAACACTACTATAATTACGGCAAAAATATCAAACGAACGTTTCAAAAAGTATCCGATACATCTATGAAAAGCAGTTAGTATTTGGTGATATGACCTTTCGTCGCTAGTACAGCTTCCAACCGTTTGGAATATTTACTTACGAGGTTCTTACAAATATTTGTAGGTATCTTGCCCCATTCTTCTTGGCATATTCTTTTTAAATCTGTTAGATTTCTTGGGTCCCTTTTCTGAATCTTTAGTTTTTGTTCTCGCCACAGGTTCTCGATAAGATTTAGGTCTGGCGACTGACTTGGCCATCACAAAACCTTTATTTTCTTCTTTTGAAACCACGCTGCAGTGCCCTTGGCTGTATGTTTTGGATCGTTGTCCTTCTGGAATGTCCATCCTCTTGGAAACTTCAAGTCGTCTGCAGACTGTAAGAGATTATCATCCAGGATCCTGCGATACATCTGAGCATTCATTTTCCCTTCAATAATATAGAGTCTTCCAGGACCTTCAGAGGAGAAGCATCCTCATACCATTATGCTGTTGGAATTGTATTTTTAGGATCATGCGCTCAGTTTTTCTGCCTCCAAACTTGACTAACACTATTCCGCCCAAATAACTAAATCTTCGTCTCGTCAGACCATAGTACAGCGTCCCCCAAACTTGCAAGCTTCTCTAAATGTTCCTTGGCAAAATTCAGACGATTTCTGACATGAATTGGTTTCAACAAAGGTGTCCTTTCTTTGTTTGCAAGAATGGAATCCCTAGTTCCTAAGATATGCTCTAATTGTATTTTTGCATACATTTCTCCTAGCTACTTCCAAATCCTTCTGAAGTTCAGATCGAGTCACTCGATGATTCTTCTTTACTTTACGGACTATATGTTTAGCCGCACGGTTTGAAATTTTAGATGGACGCCCTCAACGTGGTAGACTTGCCGTGGACTGATAGGACGTGAACCGGTGAATCGTGTCACCAATGGTTGGGTTTTGTATTTTTAGCATAGATGAAATTTTTCTATAGCCCAAACCACTTTTATGTAACTGAACAATTAGTTATCGCGTCCTTTTTGGCAATTCTTTAGTCTTCCCCATATTAGAATTAGAGTGTTGAACGATGACTTCCTTCTCATGCAGCTCTCAGACACTGATTGATTGATCTAATCTGTTTTATGGGTGCTGAAACCCTATTCACAGACACTGACTGAGGTCCGCTGTTTCACGTAGATGAAGTAGATTATTTTTCTAGAAAGTCCCACAGCATTCCTCTTACGTAAACCACTCTGGAATGTTCGAGAAGTAATTATTATCGCTTTAAAACTAATTTTATGGGTGTGTTGGATACTTTTTGAGGCGATAATCTAATATCAATGCTTTACTATTTGTGTATTCTTATTCCGTATTTGTATTCAACGTACAAAATACATAAGATATTAAATTTTTGATTACTTTTCTGTTGTGTGACTATGGAAAATAAACTTTTGACTATGTATCGGATATTTATTGCACCTAATGTATATATATATATATATATATATATATATATATATATATATATATATATATATATATATATATATTAGTGTAGTTGGGTAGTAGTCTTTCTTGAATGCAAATTTTGTTGAAGACCATTGTGTATTTTGCCTTAATTAATTTCATTTGGCAACTTTCTCTTCTTCTAACTATCTTTTTTATTCCATCTTGTAGATGGTGGATTACTTGTCCAGTATTCATCTCTTTTTTTAAATGAATGTGTTTGGTAGAAAACAAAATAAATTGTTAAGCTTTCGATCTTATTCGATCGAAGATGATCGAAAGCTTAGCAATTTATTTTGTTTTTTACCAAACACATTCATTTAAAAAAAAGAGATGAATACTGGACAAGTAATCCACCATCTACAAGATGGAATAAAAAAGATAGTTAGAAGAAGAGAAAGTTGTATATATATATATATATATATATATATATATATATATATATATATATATATATATATATATATATATATTTACATATATATATATTATATATATATATATATATATATATATATATATATATATATATATATATATATATA